>JAVIAB010000092.1:22560360-22562860 GCA_032433765.1 Megaustenia siamemsis | reverse complement strand
AAATCTCATAGAAAAATTGATATCTCACATTTATTTATTAACTCCAGCTCTGTGTTGTTGATAAGTCCTCTTATGTACCCACTACGCCTCTCATTTCTGAATGTGCCCATATTAACTTCCATCTCTTTCATCTGAAGGATTAACGTGGGCTCATGGTTGTCGAATTTCTCTGCCCTTCTCTAATCTCGAAGAGCAAAATGACGGATACCAGTAGCAGATCAATAACACTGTCAGCGTCCCCTGGTCGGCTTGCCGTTCTGCTGACAGTCACTGTTGATACAAATAAAGTAGGTGTCTTGTTCGGAGTGCAGTGATGATAACCCGCATATAACTCAATAGGTGTCATCAAGTGTATATTGTGCTGAAGTTGGATATGTTGGGCCGAAAAGGGGCAAATATCACAGTTATACTGCAAACCAGAACACAACGCAGACACGACCACTTGACGTCCTTTTAAGGGCGAATGACGAAGAGATGCACTCCTTTAGTCATCGGGCGAACTCAAGCAAGCAAGTGCATATTGAGGCTCAATTGCCTGTTTGCTAGAAGAAATGTTTCACCAGAATCTGCTCGCAGCGTTCAAATCGCCACTGACATTTACTGGAGGCTGATAAATTGGCAAAGGCACTGCCATCTATGGGAGCCAACTTTTGCAATACAGGAAAAAATATTATATAACACGGGTAGTGTTTGAAGAGAAACCCGATTGCCTAAAACTGCAGCGCTCCATCAAGACGTGTCCACCTATATCGCTACGGTGCCGGTATGTGCGAGGATTTCCAGCCGCCAGATGCCGCATGTTGCAATAACAGTTGATACGTAGCAACCCGTCACGCAGACATTTTTTTCCACCTTAGTTCTACAATGTCTGCCCTGCAATTAAGACTTTTTAAATGGGCCCCTGTTTATTGGCGCTCGTATAATTAATAATATGTAATACAAATATTGTTGAGGCACACACTGACATACTTGAGGCATGTGGGCCTGTCTCCAGCACGCCCCCCACTGATGCGCCATTTGTGAAAATCACTCATCATCGGCAAAAGCCAACGAAAATATTGAGGTTGATTTAAGCTCAACGCACAAAACTCTTTTGCTCCAGTGAAGACCTTGGTGTGAAAGGACCGTCTAGCTTACACAAGTGCACAAGTGTCTACATGCGAGAGATGAAATTATCCGCCTTTAATGCAAAAACTAGGGGTTACAAAAACACAGACAGTCACCATTTTGACACCTGAAGTGCGATATAATAGAATAATAATAATAATAATACTAGAATATATAAATATTTTTTTGGTTAGATTCCCAGGCAAGAGACAAACAAAAATTATACAAAAATATCGGCATTTTAACAGCAACGGAAAAATATAATCTCGAACGGAAGCTTAAAATAATAATCAGCGCCCAACGAGATCCGAATCCGCACCGTTCGGGCACTGCGCTTTGGGAACACACTTCCGATGCTGGTAATAAATCAATGTTCCTGTCCTGCGTATGAGAGAATATGTGTAGTAAACTATGTAAAGGTTCCCTCCACGCCTAGCTAGGCGTATGGGAAATATGGTGTTAGTGACCATATTTTTCTATGATCACGGCACATTATTGGGTGATGTGGTCGGTATCACGTCAGGCCACCTTTACCTCTCAGAAAAATCTCTGGTACCCATTTTTAGAGGCTGCGTGAACCGCGGAGCCTTGTCAGTCCGAAAAAGAATCCGCCACTGCTGGGGATCGAACTCCCACCCTTTTGGTCAGGAAGCGAGCACACTAACCACTCAGCCACTGAAGCGAGCACACTAATCACTCAGCCACTGAAGCGAGCACACTAACCACTCAGCCAGTGAAGCGAGCACACTAACCACTCAGCCATTGAAGCGAGCACACTAATCACTCAGCCACTGAAGCGAGCACACTAACCACGCAGCCACTGAGGCGAGCACATTAACCACTCAGCCACCGTGGCTATTTGTGTAGTGGTAACAAATCACCAAAATAATTTCCCAATTCCACTTTCTATGAGTCCACTATGCCTTCCAGACAAGGTTCATGTACCTGTTTTCATCTCCTTTCAACAAACTCTGTTATGATGTAATCAAACTCCATTAAATCGTTAATGACACTTTAGCTGAAGTGGTGTGTTCTGTCAAGGAGCAGATGAAAAGTAAGTCTCCCAAGCAAAAGCTGACCCTTTCTCACAATAAATGACATTCTGTTAGGTCACACTGTTTTATTGTTGTTTTTTTTAACTCGTACTTGTGTCCTTCTGCAGAGAAAAAATAGGGAGCTATTTAAACTCTTCTTGATAACTGTTCTTTGATATTGACCGACAAACCGTCGATTCGTTTTTTAACTGTGACATTTGACAAAAGCATTATTGAATAGTCTTGTCTTGTTGATCAATACTGAAGCCATGATTTTTGTTGCAGGTAATATAAGACCTCAGCTATTGTGTGCGGTTTTCATGCTTTTGCTGTAAGTTGAAAAACTTCAAACAAGAGAC
>JAVIAB010000092.1:22472860-22557860 GCA_032433765.1 Megaustenia siamemsis | reverse complement strand
AGTATGTGTTAGCACTCGGAAAAATTGACAGACAAACAACAATAGAAAAAAACGAAGAACAATATATGGTCCGAAGTGGGATCGAACCCGTACTCAGTGGCACCGCGCCTTGCCACGAGAAGCCGAACGCTTGGTACACTGCCACGCAGCCAACTAAAAAATTGGCTATTGCAGTAGTGTCTTCCACGAAAGGCGATCTCAATGACTATAGCATAGGGTAACGATCACAGACCGGAAATAAATTGTATATTTGTACTTTCCTATTAATGCAAGTATCTCCCAGTAGGGCTGAATACTTGTGTTGTAGACAAACATTTATTGGACGAAACAGCACGAATAGTAGTTCCCAGTGGTTATATACTGGGTACAAATAATAATACATAAATATTATTATATGGGGAACTTCCGAGGCGATAATAGGGAATAATAGAACAAAGAAGTATGTGTTAGCACTCGGAAAAATTGACAGACAAACAACAATAGAAAAAAACGAAGAACAATATATGGTCCGAAGTGGGATCGAACCCGTACTCAGTGGCACCGCGCCTTGCCACGAGAAGCCGAACGCTTGGTACACTGCCACGCAGCCAACTAAAAAATTGGCTATTGCAGTAGTGTCTTCCACGAAAGGCGATCTCAATGACTATAGCATAGGGTAACGATCACAGACCGGAAATAAATTGTATATTTGTACTTTCCTATTAATGCAAGTATCTCCCAGTAGGGCTGAATACTTGTGTTGTAGACAAACATTTATTGGACGAAACAGCACGAATAGTAGTTCCCAGTGGTTATATACTGGGTACAAATAATAATACATAAATATTATTATATGGGGAACTTCCGAGGCGATAATAGGGAATAATAGAACAAAGAAGTATGTGTTAGCACTCGGAAAAATTGACAGACAAACAACAATAGAAAAAAACGAAGAACAATATATGGTCCGAAGTGGGATCGAACCCGTACTCAGTGGCACCGCGCCTTGCCACGAGAAGCCGAACGCTTGGTACACTGCCACGCAGCCAACTAAAAAATTGGCTATTGCAGTAGTGTCTTCCACGAAAGGCGATCTCAATGACTATAGCATAGGGTAACGATCACAGACCGGAAATAAATTGTATATTTGTACTTTCCTATTAATGCAAGTATCTCCCAGTAGGGCTGAATACTTGTGTTGTAGACAAACATTTATTGGACGAAACAGCACGAATAGTAGTTCCCAGTGGTTATATACTGGGTACAAATAATAATACATAAATATTATTATATGGGGAACTTCCGAGGCGATAATAGGGAATAATAGAACAAAGAAGTATGTGTTAGCACTCGGAAAAATTGACAGACAAACAACAATAGAAAAAAACGAAGAACAATATATGGTCCGAAGTGGGATCGAACCCGTACTCAGTGGCACCGCGCCTTGCCACGAGAAGCCGAACGCTTGGTACACTGCCACGCAGCCAACTAAAAAATTGGCTATTGCAGTAGTGTCTTCCACGAAAGGCGATCTCAATGACTATAGCATAGGGTAACGATCACAGACCGGAAATAAATTGTATATTTGTACTTTCCTATTAATGCAAGTATCTCCCAGTAGGGCTGAATACTTGTGTTGTAGACAAACATTTATTGGACGAAACAGCACGAATAGTAGTTCCCAGTGGTTATATACTGGGTACAAATAATAATACATAAATATTATTATATGGGGAACTTCCGAGGCGATAATAGGGAATAATAGAACAAAGAAGTATGTGTTAGCACTCGGAAAAATTGACAGACAAACAACAATAGAAAAAAACGAAGAACAATATATGGTCCGAAGTGGGATCGAACCCGTACTCAGTGGCACCGCGCCTTGCCACGAGAAGCCGAACGCTTGGTACACTGCCACGCAGCCAACTAAAAAATTGGCTATTGCAGTAGTGTCTTCCACGAAAGGCGATCTCAATGACTATAGCATAGGGTAACGATCACAGACCGGAAATAAATTGTATATTTGTACTTTCCTATTAATGCAAGTATCTCCCAGTAGGGCTGAATACTTGTGTTGTAGACAAACATTTATTGGACGAAACAGCACGAATAGTAGTTCCCAGTGGTTATATACTGGGTACAAATAATAATACATAAATATTATTATATGGGGAACTTCCGAGGCGATAATAGGGAATAATAGAACAAAGAAGTATGTGTTAGCACTCGGAAAAATTGACAGACAAACAACAATAGAAAAAAACGAAGAACAATATATGGTCCGAAGTGGGATCGAACCCGTACTCAGTGGCACCGCGCCTTGCCACGAGAAGCCGAACGCTTGGTACACTGCCACGCAGCCAACTAAAAAATTGGCTATTGCAGTAGTGTCTTCCACGAAAGGCGATCTCAATGACTATAGCATAGGGTAACGATCACAGACCGGAAATAAATTGTATATTTGTACTTTCCTATTAATGCAAGTATCTCCCAGTAGGGCTGAATACTTGTGTTGTAGACAAACATTTATTGGACGAAACAGCACGAATAGTAGTTCCCAGTGGTTATATACTGGGTACAAATAATAATACATAAATATTATTATATGGGGAACTTCCGAGGCGATAATAGGGAATAATAGAACAAAGAAGTATGTGTTAGCACTCGGAAAAATTGACAGACAAACAACAATAGAAAAAAACGAAGAACAATATATGGTCCGAAGTGGGATCGAACCCGTACTCAGTGGCACCGCGCCTTGCCACGAGAAGCCGAACGCTTGGTACACTGCCACGCAGCCAACTAAAAAATTGGCTATTGCAGTAGTGTCTTCCACGAAAGGCGATCTCAATGACTATAGCATAGGGTAACGATCACAGACCGGAAATAAATTGTATATTTGTACTTTCCTATTAATGCAAGTATCTCCCAGTAGGGCTGAATACTTGTGTTGTAGACAAACATTTATTGGACGAAACAGCACGAATAGTAGTTCCCAGTGGTTATATACTGGGTACAAATAATAATACATAAATATTATTATATGGGGAACTTCCGAGGCGATAATAGGGAATAATAGAACAAAGAAGTATGTGTTAGCACTCGGAAAAATTGACAGACAAACAACAATAGAAAAAAACGAAGAACAATATATGGTCCGAAGTGGGATCGAACCCGTACTCAGTGGCACCGCGCCTTGCCACGAGAAGCCGAACGCTTGGTACACTGCCACGCAGCCAACTAAAAAATTGGCTATTGCAGTAGTGTCTTCCACGAAAGGCGATCTCAATGACTATAGCATAGGGTAACGATCACAGACCGGAAATAAATTGTATATTTGTACTTTCCTATTAATGCAAGTATCTCCCAGTAGGGCTGAATACTTGTGTTGTAGACAAACATTTATTGGACGAAACAGCACGAATAGTAGTTCCCAGTGGTTATATACTGGGTACAAATAATAATACATAAATATTATTATATGGGGAACTTCCGAGGCGATAATAGGGAATAATAGAACAAAGAAGTATGTGTTAGCACTCGGAAAAATTGACAGACAAACAACAATAGAAAAAAACGAAGAACAATATATGGTCCGAAGTGGGATCGAACCCGTACTCAGTGGCACCGCGCCTTGCCACGAGAAGCCGAACGCTTGGTACACTGCCACGCAGCCAACTAAAAAATTGGCTATTGCAGTAGTGTCTTCCACGAAAGGCGATCTCAATGACTATAGCATAGGGTAACGATCACAGACCGGAAATAAATTGTATATTTGTACTTTCCTATTAATGCAAGTATCTCCCAGTAGGGCTGAATACTTGTGTTGTAGACAAACATTTATTGGACGAAACAGCACGAATAGTAGTTCCCAGTGGTTATATACTGGGTACAAATAATAATACATAAATATTATTATATGGGGAACTTCCGAGGCGATAATAGGGAATAATAGAACAAAGAAGTATGTGTTAGCACTCGGAAAAATTGACAGACAAACAACAATAGAAAAAAACGAAGAACAATATATGGTCCGAAGTGGGATCGAACCCGTACTCAGTGGCACCGCGCCTTGCCACGAGAAGCCGAACGCTTGGTACACTGCCACGCAGCCAACTAAAAAATTGGCTATTGCAGTAGTGTCTTCCACGAAAGGCGATCTCAATGACTATAGCATAGGGTAACGATCACAGACCGGAAATAAATTGTATATTTGTACTTTCCTATTAATGCAAGTATCTCCCAGTAGGGCTGAATACTTGTGTTGTAGACAAACATTTATTGGACGAAACAGCACGAATAGTAGTTCCCAGTGGTTATATACTGGGTACAAATAATAATACATAAATATTATTATATGGGGAACTTCCGAGGCGATAATAGGGAATAATAGAACAAAGAAGTATGTGTTAGCACTCGGAAAAATTGACAGACAAACAACAATAGAAAAAAACGAAGAACAATATATGGTCCGAAGTGGGATCGAACCCGTACTCAGTGGCACCGCGCCTTGCCACGAGAAGCCGAACGCTTGGTACACTGCCACGCAGCCAACTAAAAAATTGGCTATTGCAGTAGTGTCTTCCACGAAAGGCGATCTCAATGACTATAGCATAGGGTAACGATCACAGACCGGAAATAAATTGTATATTTGTACTTTCCTATTAATGCAAGTATCTCCCAGTAGGGCTGAATACTTGTGTTGTAGACAAACATTTATTGGACGAAACAGCACGAATAGTAGTTCCCAGTGGTTATATACTGGGTACAAATAATAATACATAAATATTATTATATGGGGAACTTCCGAGGCGATAATAGGGAATAATAGAACAAAGAAGTATGTGTTAGCACTCGGAAAAATTGACAGACAAACAACAATAGAAAAAAACGAAGAACAATATATGGTCCGAAGTGGGATCGAACCCGTACTCAGTGGCACCGCGCCTTGCCACGAGAAGCCGAACGCTTGGTACACTGCCACGCAGCCAACTAAAAAATTGGCTATTGCAGTAGTGTCTTCCACGAAAGGCGATCTCAATGACTATAGCATAGGGTAACGATCACAGACCGGAAATAAATTGTATATTTGTACTTTCCTATTAATGCAAGTATCTCCCAGTAGGGCTGAATACTTGTGTTGTAGACAAACATTTATTGGACGAAACAGCACGAATAGTAGTTCCCAGTGGTTATATACTGGGTACAAATAATAATACATAAATATTATTATATGGGGAACTTCCGAGGCGATAATAGGGAATAATAGAACAAAGAAGTATGTGTTAGCACTCGGAAAAATTGACAGACAAACAACAATAGAAAAAAACGAAGAACAATATATGGTCCGAAGTGGGATCGAACCCGTACTCAGTGGCACCGCGCCTTGCCACGAGAAGCCGAACGCTTGGTACACTGCCACGCAGCCAACTAAAAAATTGGCTATTGCAGTAGTGTCTTCCACGAAAGGCGATCTCAATGACTATAGCATAGGGTAACGATCACAGACCGGAAATAAATTGTATATTTGTACTTTCCTATTAATGCAAGTATCTCCCAGTAGGGCTGAATACTTGTGTTGTAGACAAACATTTATTGGACGAAACAGCACGAATAGTAGTTCCCAGTGGTTATATACTGGGTACAAATAATAATACATAAATATTATTATATGGGGAACTTCCGAGGCGATAATAGGGAATAATAGAACAAAGAAGTATGTGTTAGCACTCGGAAAAATTGACAGACAAACAACAATAGAAAAAAACGAAGAACAATATATGGTCCGAAGTGGGATCGAACCCGTACTCAGTGGCACCGCGCCTTGCCACGAGAAGCCGAACGCTTGGTACACTGCCACGCAGCCAACTAAAAAAATTGGCTATTGCAGTAGTGTCTTCCACGAAAGGCGATCTCAATGACTATAGCATAGGGTAACGATCACAGACCGGAAATAAATTGTATATTTGTACTTTCCTATTAATGCAAGTATCTCCCAGTAGGGCTGAATACTTGTGTTGTAGACAAACATTTATTGGACGAAACAGCACGAATAGTAGTTCCCAGTGGTTATATACTGGGTACAAATAATAATACATAAATATTATTATATGGGGAACTTCCGAGGCGATAATAGGGAATAATAGAACAAAGAAGTATGTGTTAGCACTCGGAAAAATTGACAGACAAACAACAATAGAAAAAAACGAAGAACAATATATGGTCCGAAGTGGGATCGAACCCGTACTCAGTGGCACCGCGCCTTGCCACGAGAAGCCGAACGCTTGGTACACTGCCACGCAGCCAACTAAAAAATTGGCTATTGCAGTAGTGTCTTCCACGAAAGGCGATCTCAATGACTATAGCATAGGGTAACGATCACAGACCGGAAATAAATTGTATATTTGTACTTTCCTATTAATGCAAGTATCTCCCAGTAGGGCTGAATACTTGTGTTGTAGACAAACATTTATTGGACGAAACAGCACGAATAGTAGTTCCCAGTGGTTATATACTGGGTACAAATAATAATACATAAATATTATTATATGGGGAACTTCCGAGGCGATAATAGGGAATAATAGAACAAAGAAGTATGTGTTAGCACTCGGAAAAATTGACAGACAAACAACAATAGAAAAAAACGAAGAACAATATATGGTCCGAAGTGGGATCGAACCCGTACTCAGTGGCACCGCGCCTTGCCACGAGAAGCCGAACGCTTGGTACACTGCCACGCAGCCAACTAAAAAAATTGGCTATTGCAGTAGTGTCTTCCACGAAAGGCGATCTCAATGACTATAGCATAGGGTAACGATCACAGACCGGAAATAAATTGTATATTTGTACTTTCCTATTAATGCAAGTATCTCCCAGTAGGGCTGAATACTTGTGTTGTAGACAAACATTTATTGGACGAAACAGCACGAATAGTAGTTCCCAGTGGTTATATACTGGGTACAAATAATAATACATAAATATTATTATATGGGGAACTTCCGAGGCGATAATAGGGAATAATAGAACAAAGAAGTATGTGTTAGCACTCGGAAAAATTGACAGACAAACAACAATAGAAAAAAACGAAGAACAATATATGGTCCGAAGTGGGATCGAACCCGTACTCAGTGGCACCGCGCCTTGCCACGAGAAGCCGAACGCTTGGTACACTGCCACGCAGCCAACTAAAAAATTGGCTATTGCAGTAGTGTCTTCCACGAAAGGCGATCTCAATGACTATAGCATAGGGTAACGATCACAGACCGGAAATAAATTGTATATTTGTACTTTCCTATTAATGCAAGTATCTCCCAGTAGGGCTGAATACTTGTGTTGTAGACAAACATTTATTGGACGAAACAGCACGAATAGTAGTTCCCAGTGGTTATATACTGGGTACAAATAATAATACATAAATATTATTATATGGGGAACTTCCGAGGCGATAATAGGGAATAATAGAACAAAGAAGTATGTGTTAGCACTCGGAAAAATTGACAGACAAACAACAATAGAAAAAAACGAAGAACAATATATGGTCCGAAGTGGGATCGAACCCGTACTCAGTGGCACCGCGCCTTGCCACGAGAAGCCGAACGCTTGGTACACTGCCACGCAGCCAACTAAAAAATTGGCTATTGCAGTAGTGTCTTCCACGAAAGGCGATCTCAATGACTATAGCATAGGGTAACGATCACAGACCGGAAATAAATTGTATATTTGTACTTTCCTATTAATGCAAGTATCTCCCAGTAGGGCTGAATACTTGTGTTGTAGACAAACATTTATTGGACGAAACAGCACGAATAGTAGTTCCCAGTGGTTATATACTGGGTACAAATAATAATACATAAATATTATTATATGGGGAACTTCCGAGGCGATAATAGGGAATAATAGAACAAAGAAGTATGTGTTAGCACTCGGAAAAATTGACAGACAAACAACAATAGAAAAAAACGAAGAACAATATATGGTCCGAAGTGGGATCGAACCCGTACTCAGTGGCACCGCGCCTTGCCACGAGAAGCCGAACGCTTGGTACACTGCCACGCAGCCAACTAAAAAATTGGCTATTGCAGTAGTGTCTTCCACGAAAGGCGATCTCAATGACTATAGCATAGGGTAACGATCACAGACCGGAAATAAATTGTATATTTGTACTTTCCTATTAATGCAAGTATCTCCCAGTAGGGCTGAATACTTGTGTTGTAGACAAACATTTATTGGACGAAACAGCACGAATAGTAGTTCCCAGTGGTTATATACTGGGTACAAATAATAATACATAAATATTATTATATGGGGAACTTCCGAGGCGATAATAGGGAATAATAGAACAAAGAAGTATGTGTTAGCACTCGGAAAAATTGACAGACAAACAACAATAGAAAAAAACGAAGAACAATATATGGTCCGAAGTGGGATCGAACCCGTACTCAGTGGCACCGCGCCTTGCCACGAGAAGCCGAACGCTTGGTACACTGCCACGCAGCCAACTAAAAAATTGGCTATTGCAGTAGTGTCTTCCACGAAAGGCGATCTCAATGACTATAGCATAGGGTAACGATCACAGACCGGAAATAAATTGTATATTTGTACTTTCCTATTAATGCAAGTATCTCCCAGTAGGGCTGAATACTTGTGTTGTAGACAAACATTTATTGGACGAAACAGCACGAATAGTAGTTCCCAGTGGTTATATACTGGGTACAAATAATAATACATAAATATTATTATATGGGGAACTTCCGAGGCGATAATAGGGAATAATAGAACAAAGAAGTATGTGTTAGCACTCGGAAAAATTGACAGACAAACAACAATAGAAAAAAACGAAGAACAATATATGGTCCGAAGTGGGATCGAACCCGTACTCAGTGGCACCGCGCCTTGCCACGAGAAGCCGAACGCTTGGTACACTGCCACGCAGCCAACTAAAAAAATGGCTATTGCAGTAGTGTCTTCCACGAAAGGCGATCTCAATGACTATAGCATAGGGTAACGATCACAGACCGGAAATAAATTGTATATTTGTACTTTCCTATTAATGCAAGTATCTCCCAGTAGGGCTGAATACTTGTGTTGTAGACAAACATTTATTGGACGAAACAGCACGAATAGTAGTTCCCAGTGGTTATATACTGGGTACAAATAATAATACATAAATATTATTATATGGGGAACTTCCGAGGCGATAATAGGGAATAATAGAACAAAGAAGTATGTGTTAGCACTCGGAAAAATTGACAGACAAACAACAATAGAAAAAAACGAAGAACAATATATGGTCCGAAGTGGGATCGAACCCGTACTCAGTGGCACCGCGCCTTGCCACGAGAAGCCGAACGCTTGGTACACTGCCACGCAGCCAACTAAAAAATTGGCTATTGCAGTAGTGTCTTCCACGAAAGGCGATCTCAATGACTATAGCATAGGGTAACGATCACAGACCGGAAATAAATTGTATATTTGTACTTTCCTATTAATGCAAGTATCTCCCAGTAGGGCTGAATACTTGTGTTGTAGACAAACATTTATTGGACGAAACAGCACGAATAGTAGTTCCCAGTGGTTATATACTGGGTACAAATAATAATACATAAATATTATTATATGGGGAACTTCCGAGGCGATAATAGGGAATAATAGAACAAAGAAGTATGTGTTAGCACTCGGAAAAATTGACAGACAAACAACAATAGAAAAAAACGAAGAACAATATATGGTCCGAAGTGGGATCGAACCCGTACTCAGTGGCACCGCGCCTTGCCACGAGAAGCCGAACGCTTGGTACACTGCCACGCAGCCAACTAAAAAAATTGGCTATTGCAGTAGTGTCTTCCACGAAAGGCGATCTCAATGACTATAGCATAGGGTAACGATCACAGACCGGAAATAAATTGTATATTTGTACTTTCCTATTAATGCAAGTATCTCCCAGTAGGGCTGAATACTTGTGTTGTAGACAAACATTTATTGGACGAAACAGCACGAATAGTAGTTCCCAGTGGTTATATACTGGGTACAAATAATAATACATAAATATTATTATATGGGGAACTTCCGAGGCGATAATAGGGAATAATAGAACAAAGAAGTATGTGTTAGCACTCGGAAAAATTGACAGACAAACAACAATAGAAAAAAACGAAGAACAATATATGGTCCGAAGTGGGATCGAACCCGTACTCAGTGGCACCGCGCCTTGCCACGAGAAGCCGAACGCTTGGTACACTGCCACGCAGCCAACTAAAAAATTGGCTATTGCAGTAGTGTCTTCCACGAAAGGCGATCTCAATGACTATAGCATAGGGTAACGATCACAGACCGGAAATAAATTGTATATTTGTACTTTCCTATTAATGCAAGTATCTCCCAGTAGGGCTGAATACTTGTGTTGTAGACAAACATTTATTGGACGAAACAGCACGAATAGTAGTTCCCAGTGGTTATATACTGGGTACAAATAATAATACATAAATATTATTATATGGGGAACTTCCGAGGCGATAATAGGGAATAATAGAACAAAGAAGTATGTGTTAGCACTCGGAAAAATTGACAGACAAACAACAATAGAAAAAAACGAAGAACAATATATGGTCCGAAGTGGGATCGAACCCGTACTCAGTGGCACCGCGCCTTGCCACGAGAAGCCGAACGCTTGGTACACTGCCACGCAGCCAACTAAAAAAATTGGCTATTGCAGTAGTGTTTTCCACGAAAGGCTGTGATCCGGTCTGTGATCGTTACCCTATGCTATAGTCATTGAGATCGCCTTTCGTGGAAGACACTACTGCAATAGCCAATTTTTTAGTTGGCTGCGTGGCAGTGTACCAAGCGTTCGGCTTCTCGTGGCAAGGCGCGGTGCCACTGAGTACGGGTTCGATCCCACTTCGGACCATATATTGTTCTTCGTTTTTTTCTATTGTTGTTTGTCTGTCAATTTTTCCGAGTGCTAACACATACTTCTTTGTTCTATTATTCCCTATTATCGCCTCGGAAGTTCCCCATATAATAATATTTATGTATTATTATTTGTACCCAGTATATAACCACTGGGAACTACTATTCGTGCTGTTTCGTCCAATAAATGTTTGTCTACAACACAAGTATTCAGCCCTACTGGGAGATACTTGCATTAATAGGAAAGTACAAATATACAATTTATTTCCGGTCTGTGATCGTTACCCTATGCTATAGTCATTGAGATCGCCTTTCGTGGAAGACACTACTGCAATAGCCAATTTTTTAGTTGGCTGCGTGGCAGTGTACCAAGCGTTCGGCTTCTCGTGGCAAGGCGCGGTGCCACTGAGTACGGGTTCGATCCCACTTCGGACCATATATTGTTCTTCGTTTTTTTCTATTGTTGTTTGTCTGTCAATTTTTCCGAGTGCTAACACATACTTCTTTGTTCTATTATTCCCTATTATCGCCTCGGAAGTTCCCCATATAATAATATTTATGTATTATTATTTGTACCCAGTATATAACCACTGGGAACTACTATTCGTGCTGTTTCGTCCAATAAATGTTTGTCTACAACACAAGTATTCAGCCCTACTGGGAGATACTTGCATTAATAGGAAAGTACAAATATACAATTTATTTCCGTCTGTGATCGTTACCCTATGCTATAGTCATTGAGATCGCCTTTCGTGGAAGACACTACTGCAATAGCCAATTTTTTTAGTTGGCTGCGTGGCAGTGTACCAAGCGTTCGGCTTCTCGTGGCAAGGCGCGGTGCCACTGAGTACGGGTTCGATCCCACTTCGGACCATATATTGTTCTTCGTTTTTTTCTATTGTTGTTTGTCTGTCAATTTTTCCGAGTGCTAACACATACTTCTTTGTTCTATTATTCCCTAATTTTGTACTCCCAGTACATTCGTGGTTACTTCGTGGCTTGACATTTCCCTGGAGTGGAATCTGATGCCCAGCCCTTTCAAATAACGGCGAAAAACATGAGGTCAAGTGTGCCCTCGCGCTCGTTTAAAAATCATTGGCTATTAAAAGGCGAAAAGAGGAATGAAAATCGCCGATTCTTGAGCAAAATTGTTTAGCAAGTCCTATCCACGCCAGAGATGATTGTGTGGGACAGAAAGTAGCAGATTTGGCGACTTTGCATAAACTAGCAAGAAAACACCCACATACACTTAACAGGTGAAATAAGTATAATACTTCTTAATTGATGCCCAGAAACGGCAAGAAACGAAGGTCTCACTCAGACTGGCTGTATAGCTAATTATGCACCACTTCTTTCACCGCATGAAGTGAACTTCTTGCTACAGCGTGCCACCTTGAGAAATCCAACGCTTGAAAATGATGCAGTGCTAGGTCTCATACACAGCATGGATATGATGCAGTGCTAGGTCTCATACACAGCTTGGAAATGATGCAGTGCTAAGTCTCATACACAGCATGGATATGATGCAGTGCTAGGTCTCATACACAGCTTGGAAATGATGCAGTGCTAGGTCTCATACACATCATGGAAATGATGCAGTGCTAGGTCTCATACACAGCATGGAAATGATGCAGTGCTAGGTCTCATACACAGCTTGGAAATGATGCAGTGCTAGGTCTCATACACAGCATGAAAATGATGCAATGCTAGGTCTCATACACAGCTTGGAAATGATGCAGTGCTAGGTCTCATGCACAGAATGGAAATGATGCAGTGCTAGGTCTCATGCACAGCATGGGAATGATGCGGTGCTAGGTATCATACACAGCATAGAAATGATGCAATGCTAGGTCTCATGCACAGCATGGAAATGATGCAGTGCTAGGTCTCATGCACAGAATGGAAATGATGCAGTGCTAGGTCTCATGCACAGCATGGGAATGATGCGGTGCTAGGTCTCATACACAGCATGGAAATGAAGCAGTGCTAGGTCTCATACACAGCTTGAAAATGATGCAGTGCTAGGTCTCATGCACAGCATGGAAATGATGCAATGCTAGGTCTTATGCACATCATGGAAATAATGCAGTGCTAGGTCTTATGCACAGCATGGAAATGATGCAGTGCTAGGTCTCATACACAGCTTGGAAATGATGCAGTGCTAGGTCTCATACACAGCATGGAAATGATGCAGTGCTAGGTCTCATACACAGCATGGAAATGATGCAGTGCTAGTGCTAGGTCTCATACACAGCATGGAAATGATGCATTGCTAGGTCTCATACACAACATGGAAATGATGCATTGCTAGGTCTCATACACAGCATAGATATGATGCAGTGCTAGGTCTCATACACAACATGGAAATGATGCAGTGCTAGGTCTCATACATAGCATGGAAATGATGCAGTGCTAGGTCTCATACACAGCATGGAAATGATGCAGTGCTAGGTCTCATACACAGCTTGGAAATGATGCATTGCTAGGTCTCATACACAGCATGGAAATGATGCATTGCTAGGTCTCATACACAACATGGAAATGATGCATTGCTAGGTCTCATACACAGCATAGATATGATGCATTGCTAGGTCTCATACACAGCATAGATATGATGCAGTGCTAGGTCTCATACACAACATGGAAATGATGCAGTGCTAGGTCTCATACATAGCTTGGAAATGATGCATTGCTAGGTCTCATACACATCATGGAAATGATGCAGTGCTAGGTCTCATACACAGCTTGGAAATGATGCATTGCTAGGTCTCATACACAACATGGAAATGATGCATTGCTAGGTCTCATACACAGCATGGAAATAATGCAATGCTAGGTCTCATACACAGCATGGAAAGCATTTCAAACACGCTTGAGTTTCCTGACTGTAGCAAGAGATCGTGCAGCTGCGCATTGCCACGATGTAACAAACCACCAGAACAGAGCGAGCCGCAACATTTTTAAAACCTGATAGCAGGTTTTGGCCTAGAACAGTATTATTCGCTGTTGTTAGTCAATTCTCGGTCATGGATTGTTCTCGCATTTGGCTTTATAACAACAAAATAACGTGAACATCTTTTTGTAGATCGGCTGCGTCTTAAATCTCTGGTTTTCGTAACGGTGCGTGTCATCATTCCATCTAGCCTCATTTAACCTCATCTTCGAAGTAATGTATTCAACTTTTGTTACTAATGACTATAAGTGCAGAAAGACAGGTCCTTCACTTACATAACATTTTAACAATGATTTACATACATCAGCGTGGCATTTTTTTTTCGGATTGTCGACCTGTTATTTTGGTCCCTATATTTGGAGATTTTGTGAAACAGTAACGTGTTGTTAACCATTATATGCCCCGAGTCACTGCTGATTATTAGCTATTAAAGTACATCGACGATTGTTACCAACCGGTTATCCTTTCGTCCACTGCAGAGCCAGCATCAAATGTTGTCGCAGCATCAGGTGTTGTCTCAGTAGCAGGTGTTGTCACAGCATCAAGTGTTGTCGCAGCATCAGGTGTTGTCTCAGTGTCAGGTGTTGTCTCAGCATCAGGTGTTGTCACAGCATCAGGTGTTGTCGCAGCATCAGGTGTTGTCGCAGCATCAGGTGTAGTTGCAGCATCAGGTGTTGTCTCAGCATCAAATGTTGTCGCAGCATCAGGTGTTGTCTCAGTAGCAGGTGTTGTCACAGCATCAAGTGTTGTCGCAGCATCAGGTGTTGTCTCAGTAGCAGGTGTTGTCTCAGTATCAGGTGTTGTCACAGCATCAGGTGTTGTCGCACCATCAGGTGTTGTCGCAGCATCAAGTGTTGTCGCAGCATCAGGTGTTGTCACAGCATCAAGTGTTGTCACAGCAGCAGGTGTTGTCTCAGCATCAGGTGTTGTCTCAGCATCAGGTGTTGTCTCAGCATCAAGTGTTGTCACAGCATCAAGTGTTGTCTCAGTATCAGGTGTTGTCGCAGCATCAGGTGTTGTCTCAGCAGCAAATGTTGTCGCAGCATCAGGTGTTGTCTCAGTATCAGGTGTTGTCACAGCATCAAGTGTTGTCGCAGCATCAGGTGTTGTCTCAGTATCAGGTGTTGTCACAGCATCAAGTGTTGTCGCAGCATCAGGTGTTGTCTCAGTATCAGGTGTTGTCACAGCATCAAGTGTTGTCGCAGCATCAGGTGTTGTCTCAGTATCAGGTGTTGTCACAGCATCAAGTGTTGTCACAGCATCAGGTGTTGTCTCAGTATCAGGTGTTGTCGCAGCATCAGGTGTTGTCACAGCATCAGGTGTTGTCGCAGCATCAAGTGTTGTCACAGCATCAAGTGTTGTCTCAGTATCAGGTGTTGTCGCAGCATCAGGTGTTGTCACAGCATCAGGTGTTGTCGTCGCAGCATCAAGTGTTGTCACAGCATCAAGTGTTGTCGCAGCATCAGGTGTTGTCTCAGTTGTCGCAGTCATCAAGTCAGGTTGTCACAGCATCAAGTGTTGTCGCAGTATCAAGTGTTGTCACAGCATCAAGTGTTGTCACAGCATCAAGTGTTGTCGCATCAGGTGCTGTCACAGCATCAAGTTTTGTCGCATCAGGTGCTGTCACAGCATCAAGTGTTGTCACAGCATCAAGTGTTGTCGCATCAGGTGCTGTCACAGCATCAAGTGTTGTCACAGCATCAAGTGTTGTCGCATCAGGTGCTGTCACAGCATCAAGTGTTGTCGCAGCATCAAGTGTTGTCGCATCAGGTGCTGTCACAGCATCAAGTGTTGTCACAGCATCAAGTGTTGTCGCATCAGGTGCTGTCACAGCATCAAGTGTTGTCACAGCATCAAGTGCTGTCACAGCATCAAGTGTTGTCGCATCAGGTGCTGTCACAGCATCAAGTGTTGTCGCAGCATCAAGTGTTGTCGCATCATGTGTTGTCGCAGCATCAAGTGTTGTCGAAGCATCAGCTCTTCCAGAGAAATCGACACCCATCACACCTCGACACTTGCTGTGCTGCTGGGAAACTTGATGGAGTGGCGCACACGCATCCTCACACCCAGTATCATCCCACATCACTTGTCTACCGATAGCTCACCTTATAATATAAAACAAGCCGCAAAAACTTCACAAACAAGGACAAGTCGAAGAAAAGAAAAAAAAGTAAATACGCCATCCAGGGGGAAGACAGATGGAAGCAGAGATAAAGAAAATATGGAAGACATGGAATGATTTTAAAAGAATGACAAAAAACAGGACTGCTTAGAAATATTTTATTGAAGACCTATGCTCCACAGGGAGTTGAAAAGAAGAAGAAAGAGAAAGAGAGAGAGAGAGAGAGAGAGAGAGAGAGAGAGAGAGAGAGAGAGATGAGAGAGTTTACCTTACTTCATTCATACTTTTATATACATGTATAATGCATGAAGTCATAATATAATATTCTAAGGTATTCTGATGATACAATCTTAATCGCTAAGAGTGAAAATGAGTTACAAGAAATGTTGGACATTATAGTGAAAGAAAGCAAAAATAAAGGACTCGGCCTTAATAGCAAAAAGACAGATGTAATGGTAACAACAAAGAAAAAGACATCACCTCAGTGCAAACAAAATAAAGACAAGTGGAACAATATTAAAACAGGTAAATGAATTTAAATATTTGGGAACTTTGTTAACCTCAGACGGAAGATGTACAAAAGAGGTGAGATGCAGAATGGTTCAGGCAAAAGCAGCTTTCCAAAAAAATGAGGAAGATACTATGCAATCCATTTTTGACATTAGAAACAAGAAAAGGGGTTATTAAATGTTA
Organism: Megaustenia siamemsis; assembly: GCA_032433765.1. Lineage (NCBI taxonomy): Eukaryota > Metazoa > Mollusca > Gastropoda > Stylommatophora > Ariophantidae > Megaustenia > Megaustenia siamemsis. The sequence goes on along the minus strand of JAVIAB010000092.1, from coordinate 22,541,205 downwards.
CGTAGAGCCGGTCTTAACATATGGATGCGAATCATGGGCAATAGGAAAACAGAAAAGAAAATCACTGGAGTCTGTAGAAATGTGGTTTTACAGAAGAATATTGAGAGTACCATGGACAGCTAAGAAGAGTAATGAAGATGTTCTGAAAGAGTCAAAGCAAAAAGAGAGCTAATTTCCAATATTAGGAAGAAACAGTCATCATTTTTTGGCCATGTAATGAGAAGAGAACAACTGGAATATATTGTAACAACTGGAAAAATTGAGGGACGAAGAGATACAGGGAAACAAAGAGAAAAAAATAACAGACAGCTTAAGAGAATGACTTGGCAGAAGGTCAACAAAAGAAATGATAAATAGCTGCCGAGATCGAAAGTTGTGGAGAAACATGATCACCTACGACAGCAGACCCGGTAATTGATGATGATGATGATGATGATATATATATATATATATATCTTTCATTATTGAGTGCCTTCTCCGCATCAAAGGTTGGCTACCATGGAGCGCCATTCCACTCTGTCTCTTGCTTTGATGGTGCAGATTGTCATAGGCTGACTTGTCCATCTTTTGATGTTATTCGTCCATGTTAATTTTGGTCTGCCTTTGCCTCTTTTACCTTGTATGTTTCCTTCTAATATTACTTTTATTAGGCTGTTGTGTCTTTTAACATGACCAAAAAATTTCATTTGTCTTGCTCTAATTGTGTTTAGTAGTTCTTTTTTTCATTTTTAGTTGTTTTAAAACTTCCTCGTTTGTTTTCTTTTCTTTCCATCCAATTCTACCTATTTTTCTATAAATCTACATTTCATAGGCTTCAATTTTCGGTTCTGTTTTCTTGTCTAATGTCCATGTTTCTGCACCATACAGGAATATTAAGAAGATGTAACATTTTGCTATTCTTAGTTTTAGCCCTGGTGTTATTTGTTTTGATGTTAGTATATTTTTCATGGCATTGAAATTACTTTTTGCCATACCTATTCTTTTATTTATTTCAGTTGTACATTTTTCATCACTGGTTATAGTATGTCCCAGGTAGTTCCTTCCACCTTGGTATTTAATTGTAGGTCTTAAGAATTTTCTTTGTTGATGATCATAGTTTTTTAGTCTTTTTGATATTCATATCTAGTCCATATTTTATGCTTCTCATGTTTATTACATTAAGCAATTGTTGTAGATCTTTAGGATTTTCTGCTAGTAGAACAGTATCATCAGCATATCTTAGGTTATTGATTATCTTTCCATTAATGTTTAGGCCTGGTATCTCTGAGATGTTTTTAAAGATTTACTCAGTGTATAGATTGAACAAGCTTGGTGATAGGATGCATCCGTGTCTCACTTCTCTTTTATATCAATGGTTGTAAAGTTCTCCTTGTTATATTTTATTGTTGCTGTTTGCTCCCAGTACAAATTACATATCAGTCGTATGTCTGTATATATACTTTACATCCATTTTTTTTAAAGTTAATTTTTGAGGCACGCACATAATACCTAAGCCTCAGCCCAGGTATCTTAAACTTAAATACATAATCGACTACATGTACCTACAAACCACAGGTTGAGAACAGATGGTACAACATATATCTATGCTCATTTCAGTGGCTTTATTTTTAACCTTTTTACTAAAAAGTAAAGGTTGCCTCCCCTGCCTTGCAAGGCACATAGGAAATATGGTGTTAGTGTCAATATTTTTCTAACACCACAGCACAATTTTGGGTCATGTGGTCGGTATCGCGTCAAAAATCTCTGGTACCCATTTTTAGAGGCTGGGGTGAACCCCGGGGCGTTGTCAGTCCGAAAAAAATCCGCCATTGCTGGGGATTGAACCCGGTCACTTCTGATCAGGAAGCCAGCATACTAACCACTCAGCCACCGAGACTCCACCCTTTTGCTACTGCATTAAAAAAAAAAAGGAAAGTACCCTGTCACGCCAAGTGGCGTATAGGGAAATATGGTGTTAGTGATCCTATATTTTACAGACCTTCAGCACATGATTTTTGGGGTAATGTGGTCGGTATTACGCCCGTGGTGCTTTACTTTCCCAGCAAAAAAATCTGGTACCCATTTAAGGCTGGGTGAACCCGGAAGCCGTCGGTTGGGATCGAACCCTGCCCCTTGTCCTTTGTAGTCCAGTTCACTAACCACTGAGCTATCGCGGCTCCCTTTTACTACTGTATACATATATATATTAGCCAGTTCTTCTGTTATGTTAAGTCTGGAATGATTTTCTTTTGTCTGCCAATGACTAGTACCTGTTGCACAGTCAACATTCTCGTTTATCTAACTGTAGCATATAACTCTGCCTGCAGTTCTGCAAGTTTGTATTTATTTACCTATTGTCACTAATAAAAGAACGGAAACCTGGGTATAGACACGTCACAGGGTTCACAGGCCTTGCAAATTGTGATAATGTCATATGTGGTGTCCCAACGACCAACACTGTTACGGGATTATTGATTGGCTGATATTTTTGACTCTCAAGATATGGAATGTGTATGTTACAGATTCGGAAATAAAATAATGTTTCCTTTCTTTAAGTCAATCAAATATTCTCCCACGTTTATGTATCCAGCAGACATGTTTGTCACCGTGATGATTAGCCTGGCAGACACATTTCTCAGTTTGGAAATTTTATGTTTTCTTATCTGTGGGTTTCAGATATGAGATAAGATAGCACTTCCAGTGATGCAACGATAAAGTATATTAACTCAAATGGCACAATGGGGACTAGGACTGTGAAGTAGGAAACACGCCAGCTTACAAGATTATGTATAAATTAATCGAAGAAATACGATAGCTAAGTGATTAGTGAACTGGACTACAAAGGACAAGAGAGTTGGATTCGATCCTGATCGACGGCTTCCGGGTTCACCCAGCCTTAAATGGGTATCGGATTTTTTTCAGAGAAAGTAAAGCGGCATGGGCGTAATATCGACCACAGTACCCCAAAAATCATGTGCCGAAGGTCTATAAAATTATGGTCACTAACACCATATTCCCTATATGCCACTTGGCGTGACAGGGCACTTTACTTACTTACTTAATGGAATAAATGTTAAATCCTAGCTTGCTTCCAGAAGTAAAACCTTCTCGTCGATATTGGCGAATAAATTCACAGGGAGAGGTATGTTTACAGCACTCGGAAAAAATGACAAAATAATCAACAACAGAAAAAAAAGAACAATATATGGTCCTAAGCAGGATTGAACCCGTACTCCTTGGTACAACGCCTTGCCACGAAAAGCCAAACGTTAGGGAACACTGCCAACTTGGCTAACTAAAAAAATTAGCCATCATTGGCGATGTCTTTCGCGCAGGTGTTCTCATGACTATAGCATTGAGCTGCGATCATAGCTCCAGAATAAATATTTGTCTCCCGTCGATATTGGCTAACCTCCTCCTTTCTTTACTTGTCAATTTCAATAATAAGCGATTTGTAAACTAGATTTACTATCTGCATGTTAGCCATGCTGGCAGTCAGGGAAGTCCACATTGTTTTGATAAATTATGAAGCTAGCGCAGTAAGAGGGCGAGGATGATTGGGGAAGAGTTTAAAAAGTGTTCACTTCGAATGAGTCCTGGATTAAACTTTGAAAGAGTCCTGGATTAAACTTTGAAAGAGTCCTGGAATAAACTTTGAGTGAGTCCTGGATTAAACTTCGAATGAGCTGGATTAAACTTTGAATGAGTCCTGGATTAAACTTTGAGTGAGTCCTGGATTAAACTTTGAATGAGTCCTGGAGTAAACTTTGAATGAGCTGGATTAAACTTTGAATGAGTCCTGGATTAAGCTTCGAATTAGTTCTGGATTAAACTTTGAATGAGTCCTGGATTAAACTTTGAATGAGCTGGATTAAATTTTGAATGAGTCCTAGATTAAACTTTGAATGAGTCCTGGATTAAGCTTTGAATTAGTGCTGGATTAAACTTTGAATGAGTCCTGGATTAAACTTTGAATGAGCTGGATTAAACTTTGAATGAGTCCTAGATTACACTTTGAATGAGTCCTGGATTAAGCTTTGAATTAGTGCTGGATTAAACTTTGAATGACTCCTGGGTTAAACTTTGAATGAGCTGGATTAAACTTTGAATGAGTCCTGGATTAAATCTGACAAAAGTTGGTGGTATCACGTGATCGTCAAGTCATGTCTTGCTTGTTGCAACTGACTATCAGTGCGCGAAATGTGTTTAGTGCCAGTTGCATGTCCTAGAATTAAGTCTATGTTGTGTTTATGTAGCATGCTGTAGCGTAGTACATTTCACGCTGGCTTGGTATTAAAGTGACCTGAGTTCAAGCCTAACCTGACTCTTCGCAATCGACGCAACAGAAAAAAAAAATATATGGGTACTGAGTTGGTGAAGGCCATAACAATTAGGAGGAGCACTGGCCACATTAAATCCAAATGGGTAAATGCTGTTGCCTAGACGGTGATGCCTAATTCATCACTCTCCGTCTGTATTACTTGCTGTAGGTCATTCTTTATTTGTGACTTTGCTCAGTGCATACGCTTATTCGTTTCAATCACCGAACTTCACGGTCGTTGTTGACTGTTAGAGCAGTTATTGATTGAAGGGTGGACTGATTGCTTAGTGATGACTTTGTTCTCTAGAATAGGCCAATTAATATTCTGAAAGCGTCTGTTTCCATGCCGGGCTTTGCTTAGATTGCATTAAATCATCAGATTTCTGATGAAAATAAGAATATAAACTGTTTTTTTTTTATTGCGAAGATTGGGTCATCATCATCAAGTACCGGGCCTGCTGGCGTATGTGAACATGTCTCTCCACAACTTTCGATTTCGACAGTTATTTATTTCTTTTGTTGACTTTCTGCCAAGCCATTCTCTTCAGCTGTCAGGTATATTTTCTGTTTGCTTCCCTCTATCTCTTGGTCCCTCAATTTTCCCAGTTGTTACAATATACTCCAGTTGGTCTCTTCTCATTACGTGGCCAAAAAATGATGATTGTTTCTTCCTAATATTGGAAATTAGCTCTCTTTTTGCTTTGGCCTCTTTCAGAACGTCTTAATTACTTTTCTTAGCTGTCCATGGTGTTCTCAACATTCTTCTGTAAAACCATATTTCTACAGACTCCAGTGATCTTCTTGTCTGTTGTCCTATTGTCCGTGTATCACATCCATATGTTAAGACTGGCTCTACATAACATTTAAGAACACTTTTTCTTGTTTCTATTGTCAAAAATGGATTGCACTGTATCTTCCTCATTTTTTTGGAAAGCTGCTTTTGCCTGAGCCATTCTGCATCTCACCTCTGTTGTACAGAAAATGGGGTAGTTAAAAAAAATATACTTCAATGAATAAATTAGTAAAATATTTTCGACATATAAAGGGGTATGACATTATGTTGAAGGCCATATCAAAATAACAATGTTTAATGCTATAGTCAGTAGGACGACAGCGTTATAGCTGGAAGAATAACGTCAGAAGATGGGTCAAGAGCAGTTAATCGGCATATACCAACGACGCAATAGACTGTGCTGGAAATCAATTACAGTCAACCTTTAATGTTCAGATGAAATCTAACATATTTCTGAAGTTAATTTCAGTTTCTATGATTATTTTTATATTTCGATCTACGTTATGGTTGATTGTTCATTGTGATAATGTCACATCTACCGGTACTTAGTAGCATTTGTGATTGCACATTTTCATATTCCTGTCTGTTCGATGTCTTTCTGATGATTGATTTCTACTCATTGTGCTGCCTTGCGTCTAACCTGATAACGTATTCATCCTTTGTTCTTCCTCTTCCTCATTTGCCTTCATTTTCCTGTGATGACTCTCTCTTTATATTTCCCCCTCCCACCTCCCCTTCCTTCAATGAACACAGTGCACCAACTTCACTCCTCGTATGACATCTTCAAATTAGCGTTACCTATATCCTTATGTTAGCTGTTCTATATACCTTATGTTGTTCATATGATTACATAGTTCTGACACTTGAAAGCGTCACCGTTTGTTCCATTTGCCCATTAAATTCATGTCATCCTTTCTTCAGAAACATATCTCTGTTGACTCTGCTTTCTTGAAATGTACCTGCTATGTGTTCATGAATTAATGGATTAATAGAAACTTGTTCTATAAGTTGAGTGCTGCCCTGCCGTTATTATCACAGAAAACTGCGAGCAAAATAGACATTTTAGTTCAACCGTCGATATTACTTCTTTAAATCTGGATCTTTTAACTGCCCCGCCATTCTAGAAACCTGTATGGAGTCATCTTTAGGGAATGTTTAACTTCTTTGAACAGTTGATTTACCAAATTTTATTGATAGTCTCTAGAACATCCGCTTGGATTGTACCTGATTGATATACCATGTAATTTCTCTTTGAAACATATTTCAGTAACTATGCAATGTTGACATGCTTTCTATATAAACAATATCTGTTAAGCACTATTTAATCTCCGGGTGGTTTTCGGCTTTTCTATAAGCTTTTTACAATTTGAGATTCTACTTAAATTGTTAAACCCAGAAGATATCCAAAACGGGAAGCTTTCAAGCGACATGTTCCGAGCGTTGAGTTCACGATAGTTTCCTTTATCGGATGTCTGAAGGTAATTAGAAACGTGGACTTAAAGAAGAGATTAAACTAGCAACATATACAGGTGCAGATGAAAAACAGTTATGATCACACATGCTCTCTGCTAGAACCTCAAGTTAAGAAAGTACTCAAGATCATGAGCACACAGAGAGAAGATCAGAGAAAGTCTCAGTAACCGCGGCTGAATAGTTCGGGATATAAATAACAGGCTAAAAGTAGTAATCGACGCGCGGTGGCGGGAACCACATGTGCCAGTGAGAGCTTCTATAATGAGGCTATGATGGCAGAATCGTCCTAACTGAACTCTGGAGTGTGCGGTGTTATTTATGCCACCAGCGACAAGTAGCAAAATGGTGCCTCTGAAAGAAGAAAGTGCCACTATAAAAGATGAGGGGACCACTATGAAAGAAGAGGGTGCCACTATAAAAGAAGAGGGTACTATGTGAAAGAAGAGGGTGACACTATAAAAGAAGAGGGGGGCCACTGTGAAAGAAGAGGGGGCCACTGTGAAAGAAGAGGGTGACACTGTGAAAGAAGAGGGGGCCACTGTGAAAGAAGAGGGTGACACTGTGAAAGAAGAGGGTGACACTATAAAAGAAGAGGGGGCCACTGTGAAAGAAGAGGGTACCACTATAAAGGAAGATGGTGCCACTATAAAGATGTGGACTTATGGCAGACACTCTAAATTAATTGACTCTGTAGAGTGAAATATTTGGTTAATGCTTTCTCCCTTATTTGGTTACTAATTCATGTTTGCAGCAATAACGCGTTATTTAAATAAACTATATATATATTTTTTTAAACGAATGCTTTATATAATCTTTCTTTCAGTGTACATGAGTGTCACGTAGAAAGTATTTATTTCCATTCTTTTAACAATGACAAAGCAGTTGTGACAAGAGTCAGCAAAGTAATGGAGTGTTTTTTTCTTGGTAATCAGTTGATTGAGACTAAATTTAAGTGTAAGGACAGCAATCAAATTCTGTGGGATTAATGAAGCTAAGTAGCTGAGTCAATAAGTAGTGTTTGTAGAGGCTAACATGAAGCAATAATAGGGCCAGGCTGGGGAAAAAATAAACATAAGGGCAGGAAAAGAGAGTGCGAGGTATCTATGGGTAACATCATTCACGTTCATTGCCTATTTCTATACAGCAGCGATGTACGCAAAAATAAAGGTGAGATGGACTCTGTAACGTTCTGTATCGTATAGTATACGATCAAATGGATGATGTGGTCAGTTCGTTTGTCTTTCCCAGAAAAATCCGCTACTTATTTAGAACGGAATGAACATAGAATCCCATTGATCGCAGTCGAATCCAACCTCTGTCCTTAGTAGTTCACTTTCCAAAGAGATAAATTATAGATCTCTGGTGGAATAAGGCTCAGTTTGAGAAAGTGATGTTCTTGGACTTCTTTACTGTAAGATAAATAAATATATGGAGAAAAAATCTCTTGCTATCCCCAGTTGTTAAACAATGTCCTTAATTCTTAGCTAAGGCACAAGGAAGATAGACCACAAAACATGAGATGAGCTGCTTGAGAAAACCACTTTAATGACCTTTGACATGTGATAAAAAAATATTGAAACCATACTCTGCGTTATACACATATAAAGAAAACCCACCTCACCTCGAACGTACGGGCTAGGGAATATGCTGTAGCTGCCAATATTTTGACTATCACTGGTTTTTATTGTTGTGTAAGGCCAGTTCTTCCGTGTTACTGAGAGCCAATCTTATTTTATTGAAGGGTATCGTGGATTATTGGACAATATACAAGTAAATGGTTGGAGGGCCACAGAAATGTGATTTGAACAGAAGAATCTTCTTCTTCTTCTTTCCTTCCTCATCTGCCTTTCAGCGTCGAGGGGAGATATAATTTGCGGTCTTTTGCTCTTCTGTTCGCCTCTGCTGCTGTTATGTTTCCTAGTGCTTCTAGTATTCCATCCATCCATCTTTTTCGCGGTCGACCATTGGGTCTGGTATTGTCACAACGTTTGTTGAAGGCTCGTTGTGTTGTGTTTTGATCTTTCTACCTTGTCACATGTAAAGTAAAGTACCCCCGTCACGCCAAGTGGCGTATAGGGAAATATGGTGTTAGTGACCCTATATTTTACAGACCTTCAGCACATGATTTTTGGGGTAATGTGGTCAGTATTACGCCCGCGCTGCTTTACTTTCCCAGAAAAAAATCTGGTACCCATTTAAGGCTGGGTGAACCCGGAAGCCGTCGGTTGGGATCGAACCCTACCCTTGTCCGTGGTAGTCCAGTTCACTAACCACTGAGCTATCGCGGCTCCCTACCTTGTCACGTGGCTAAACTATATTATCTGTTGTTTCTTTATATATTCTGTGCCGGGGCTATTCCTAGCTTTTTCCTTAGTTCTTCATTTTTTATCTTATCTCTCAGACTGTTTCCTGTCATTCGTCTGACACATTTAATCTCAGTAGAGGTTATTTTACTTATTGTTTTTGCATCTAGGGTCCAGGTCTGGCATTAGTTGCACGGCGTTGGGGTGAAGATTAACATACGAATCATTGGCATGTAATGATATGTAATAATAGATACATTTAAGAGAACAGTCTTGTATCCAGGCAACACCAGCATTTGATTTAAAAAAACTGCAGGGAATGAAAGTTGTGGAGAGACATGATCATCCACGCCAACAGGAAAAGAGATTGCTAAATGCAGTCGTGTTATACGTACAGTACGATACTGCCTGCGCATTCTCTGTGGACAAATGTGTTTACAGCCGTGCTAGAGTCATTCGTATCTGGCCTAGTTTTCACAGTACTCGAGCACCTAAAGGTTCTGGCAGTGCGTGTCAGGTGTACTGCAGTACAGGTGCGTTACCTTTCATACCTGTGGAATGGCTGGAGGAGCTGGCATACGTTGAAGTATTGCAAGCCTGCGTGGCGCATACCAGTACGAATCTGTACCGCAGCACTCCACTAATAGTCCCAAATCATTTCACTGAGACCCAAATTATCACTTGTCAAATTGTGACTTTATGTGACGTCTCTGCATCGATTTTTGGCTGCATTGGATCTTTAAAATCGTCGGTTGTTTGCATTGTTGGAATTTTCTAATACACTGTCATTGACTCATTTCTTGTTGGTTACTCTTTTTAACCTCTATGGCTTGTCGGTCAAGTGAACGTTGGTAGAGTTTCCTACATGAATACAGGACTTATTTACGACGAATAGCAACAGTTGGCTTTTAGAATATGTAGTTGGAGTTAGGATCGAACATTTAATGACTAATTGAAGGTGGAAGGTATGTTTATAACACTCGGATAGATGAAGGTATGTTTGCAACACTCGGATAGATGGAGGTATGTTTACAACACTAGGATAGATGGAGGTATGTTTACAACATTCGGATAGATGGAGGTATGTTTGCAATACTCGGATAGATGAAGGTATGTTTGCAACACTCGGATAGATGGAGGTATGTTTACAACATTCGGATAGATGGAGGTATGTTTACAACACTCGGATAGATGGAGGTATGTTTACAACACTCGGATAGATGGAGGTATGTTTGCAATACTCGGATAGATGAAGGTATGTTTGCAACACTCGGATAGATGGAGGTATGTTTACAACATTCGGATAGATGGAGGTATGTTTACAACACTCGGATAGATGAAGGTATGTTTACAACACTCGGATAGATGGAGGTATGTTTACAACACTCGGATAGATGGAGGTATGTTTGCAATACTCGGATAGATGAAGGTATGTTTGCAACACTCGGATAGATGGAGGTATGTTTACAACACTAGGATAGATGAAGGTATGTTTACAACATTCGGATAGATGGAGGTATGTTTACAACATTCAGAAAAATCAGCAAACAATCAACAACAGAAAATACAAAGAACAAAAGACAGCCCTAAGGATGGTGCTGCCTCGAGGCGTACGGGTTCGATCTTGCTTCGGGCTGCCTTTTGTTCTTTATTGTTCTTGTTGGTGATTGTTTGTGGATCTTTCCGAGTGTTGTAAACATACATCCCCCCTAAACTAGTCGTTGATCTGTCGCCTCGAAAACTCCCGTTCATTATAATATTCTGTTATTATTATTTGTCTTTGATCGAACATTTACCCTCTCTGCTGAGCACTCTGTTACTAGAAGTGTTGTAGTGATACCTCCAATAAAAGTACATAAATCAATATGGCAGGTCATTCATGAACTCCTTATACCTATGTGACCTTAGAAAGTGAATAAACCTCATCTGATGAATTTGTAAACGGTTATCTTGAATTTCCTGTTCACAAGCACAGGACAAATTACTAAAGCTGTAATGTTTATACCTTTCGGTTAATCAAAGGTAAAGGTAAGATACGCTTGAACCGGCGTCTTAGCACGCGAGTGCTCCATATGTGCTCGGCCGCCTATCTTAGCACGCGAGTGCTCCATATGTGCTCGGCCGCCTATCCAGATATGTTCGGAGATTTCTGGATAGTGTCGCCTCAAGCATCGAAACTCAGATGCGAGGCGACATTCCTCACCTTCCCAGGGTAATACCCTGGTACCCATTTCTGCCAACGGCTGGGTCGACCGTGGGGGGTATTTTTTTTCCCCAACCACGAGTATATTCACACTGCTCCCAGCGGGAATCGAACACGGGTTGTCCGAACATCGGTAGTCCAGTCGGGTGGTTTTCCCTACTAGGCTACCAAGGCCCCCTCGGTTAATCAAGCTGAAAGCAATTGATGTACACCTGATTCTCACTAAGTTATGGAAGGAATTAACAGCATGATGGTTCATTCTCCCGCCTACAGATTGTGTTGCCTGTCACGATTGAGTTTAATACTTCATTTCGCTAGGAAAATAATGTTTTGTAACATCATTTACTGTATCACCTTCGTGCCTTTTGCCTATATGCCTTCTAGTTATTACTGTTACCATGGTATCGTGAATCTTTAGAGATCCTACACTTTTAATTTACCTAACCTTCATTGCTTTCAGTATCTCTCACTTTATTTATGTTTTTTTTTTGTAGCATCGTTTTATTTTATGACTTGATGTTTTGACTACTCACAGAACTAAAGATAATGACGGATCAGAGAAGTAGGCCGCTAAATAGATAGGCAAGAGAGGATGCGATTTTGTGAGCAATAAGAAGCCGACTCCCTCCCTCCCTCCCTCCCTCCCTCCCTCCCTCCCTCCCTCCCTCCCTTCCCTCCCTCCTCCTCCTCCTTCCTCCCTTCCTTCCTTCCTTCCTCCTTCTTCCTCCCTTCCTTCCTCCCTTCCTTCCTTCCTTCCTTCCTTCCTTCCTTCCTTCCTTCCTTCCTTCCTTCCTTCCTTCCTTCCTTCCTTCCTCCTTCCTCCTCCCTCCTCCTCTCTCCCTCCCTCCCTCCCTCCTTCCTTCCTTCCTTCCTTCCTCCCCTCTTCCTTGCCTTCCTTGTATGCATTTTTTCAGCAGAGAGGTTAAGGAGAGAGGTAATTTACGGTCCTCTCGGCTTTAGTCAGCCTGATGTGCTGTTTGTTTTCCCGAGTATTTCTTGTACTCCGTGCCTATCGAGCTTTCTCGAGGACGCCGCGTCAGTCTCATGTTTTTACGGCATCTGTTGATAGCTGTGAGGATAGAATTTAGTAGCTTCTGTCTTGTCACTTGGTTTAACCTTTTATTTGTTTTTTTTTTAAGTATGCTACCACCAATTCTGACCTATGGAAGTGAATCACGGACAGTAGACAAACAAATGAAAAGATGATTAGAGGCCACAGAGATGGGATTTCTCATAAGAATGTTGAAAGTTTCCTGGACAGCTAAAAAGACCAATGAAGAAGTTCTCAAAGAGACCAACAGAAAAAGGGAGCTCCTAAAATCATCAGAAAGAAACAATCAACATTTATCGAGCACAACATGAGAAGAGGAAAGTTGGAATACTTGGTTACAACTGGCAAAACGAAAGGAAAGAGAGATCGTGATCACATATATGATTATATTAGATATATAGATGTGGTTACTTTAGAGATATATAGATGTGGTTAAATTATATATATTATATATATATATATATATAGATTAGATTAGATATATGAGATATATAGATGTGTATATATATATATATATATTATATATATATATATATGTGGTTATGTAGATGGTATATTAGAGATATATAGATGTGGTTATTGAGCTGCTGTCATCATCATTGCACTCCGAACATGTCCATAGGTGCTCAGATCCCCTCCCCAGTAAGTCTCGCAGTGTCCAGCGACTGACGACTCCAGTTCTGTGTTGGTTATTTAGTCTTCTTACACGCCCACTAAGTTTCCCGTTTCTGGTTATGCCAATCTTAACTCCCATCTCTTTCATCCGAAGGTGTGGTTATATAAGAGATATATAGATTTGGTTATATTCCCGATACAAATCTGTATATTAGTGAGAGAAATCCCATTGGTTGTATAACAGAACACCCCCGCTTTCCCCCTTTTTACAGGAATAAACATGGATTTATTTGACCAGAAGAAACCAGCAACTTTATCAGAGAAATAAACGTGGTTATATTAGAGATGTATAGATGTGGTTATATTAGAGATATATAGATGTGGTTATATTAGAGATATATAGATGTGGTTATATTAGAGATGTATAGATGTGGTTATATTAGAAACAGAAGTAGAGGAATTGTACAAGTAATGCGATTAGTAGAGGTAGTGACAATACATTCTTAAGTTAATCATTTCAGTTTAAAATTAAAACGTATTTCTTTTTTAGCGCTGAGAAAACAAAAACTGCACACGTTTTTTAACTCATTTTTAATGATACATTTCGCCCCTTTTATTTCAACTCTGACTGACATGCAATTAAAATGTTTTTAGGAATGGTTGTGGTTGTTATTTGTTGCAGAAATGTAAGTGCTCAACACACGGTGTGTGGGAGAGAGTGGCAGTAACACGCTATTTATTTATTTGTGAAAGTTGTCTATAGATTGAAGGATGAGCATGTTTAATCAGTCACAGATTGCTCGTCTAATTTTCCTCCCAATTTTATAACTTTGCACTCCTCTTCTATCTTCCGACTCATCTTCTCTTCTACTTCCTTATTTTTCTTTCTCGTTTGACAGACGTAAAGGGGAAAAATATGAGGGTTAACATGGAGAAAAAAAATAACATTAATCCCATGAAAAAGATAGTAACGTCAAAACAAATAACACCAGGGTTAAAGCTAACATTAGCAAAATGATATATCTTCTCAACATTCCCTTACGGTGCAGAAACAATGACATTAGACAAGAAAACAGAACAGTAAATTGAAGTCTTTGAAATGTGGATTTATAGAAGAATATGAAGAATTGGATGGAAAGAAAAGAAAACAAACGATGAAGTCTTAAAACAACCAAAAATGAAAAGAGAACTACTAAACACAATTCAAACAAGACAAATGCGTTTTTTGGGGCATGTAAAAAGACACAACAACCTACTAAAAGTAATCTTGGATGGGAAAATACAAGGTAAAAGAGGAGAGGCAGACCAAGACTAATATAGGCGAGTAACATTAAAAGATGGACAAGTCAGCCTATGACGACCTCCGCTATCAAAGCAAGAGACAGGGCGGAATGGCGCTCCATAGGTATATATATATATATATATATATATATATATATATATATATATATATATATATATATGAGTACTTCAGCATACAGGATGGGAAGTGTTAGATAACGAATGGGGTATCAAGTGATCCTTGATGAGATTAAATTGTTCACGAAGAGCACTTTGAAGGAAATTGGAACGGTTTTCATCGACTTTCAGGCATACTTTGCCATTGAAATGAAACAGTCTACACGCTTCAAGGAAAAGGTCAATCGGTGATCTTCACATTGACAAAAGATAACACAGATTAAACAATACATGTTTCAACAACCGGACTAGTAAAAAGTTGTATTTACACGTGTGGTCGTTCTCAAAATGAAATAACTTTTTTCCTGTGGTCATTCTCCAGATAAAATGATCTTTACCGTGTGATCATTCTTCTGATAAAATAATCTTTGCCCTCTGGTCATTCTACAGAGAAAATGATCTTTGCCCTCTGGTAAAATTATCTCTGCAATGTGGTAATTTTCGGCATAAATTTATCTTTGTCCTCCTGACAATTCTTGAGATAAAAAGATCTTTTTTTATGATCATTCTCCAGTTGAAACAATCTTTTGCCCTGTGATAATTCTCCAGATGAAATGAACTTTGCCCTGTCGTCATTCTCAAAGATGAAATAATCTTTGCCCCTGTAGTCATTCACCAATTAAAACTATCTGTAGAAATACCAGAAGTGGCATCCGGTCTGGAAGGATGTGTGACAGTTTCATTCTAGATAAGGTACCCGAAGACAAACATTCTGTTCACATTCAAAGCTGTAAAGTTCATGAAACAGATCCCAAGCTCTTTTCAGAATAATGCAACGCAATAGAGACAAACAGAGTTCACCAAAAGCACAATTTGTTCCCGTCATCATCATCATCATGTACCGGGCCTGTTGGCGTAGGTGATCATGTCTCTCCACAACTTTCGATCTCGACAGTTATTTATCATTTCTGTTGTTGACCTTCTACCAAGCCATTCTCTCAAGCTGTCTGGTAATTTTTCTTTTGCTTCCCTTTATCTCTTCGTCCCTCAATTTTCCCAGTTGTTACAACATATTCCAGTTGTTCTCTTCTCACTACATGGCCAAAAAATGATGATTGTCTCTTCCTAATATTGGAAATTAGCTCTCTTTTTGCTTTGGCCTCTTTCAGAACATTTTCATTACTCTTCTTAGCTGTCCATGGTATTCTCAACATTCTTCTATAAAACCACATTTCTACAGACTCCAGTGATTTTCTTGTCTGTTGTCCTATCGTCCATGATTTACACCACATGTTAAGACTGGCTCAACATCACATTTAAGAACTCTTTTTTTGTTTTTATTTTGTTTTTACTGTCAAAAATGGTTTGCATAGTATCTTCTTCATTTCTAGTCATAGAGTGCTTCAAAACAGCAGGCTTTTAAAAAGTAAATGAATAAAAAGATAATAAAACCGCAGTGTCTCTTTGCTGGTCTCCTACTTGTGACAGTACTACATCATGTAAAAAAAGAGAGTAAAAGTCCCCCCCCCCCCTTTTGCCTTGCTAGACATATGGGGAATATGGCGATAGTGTACATATTTTTCTATGACCACGGCACATTTTTGGGTGGTCAGTATCACACCAAGCTGCCTTTACTTCTCAGAAAAAATCGCTGGCACCCAGATTTAGAGGCTGGGTGAACTCCGGAGCATTGTGAGACCGAAAAAAATTCCGCCACTGCTGGGGATCGATCCCGGATCCTTCTGGTCAAGAAGTGAGCACATTAACCACTCAGCCATCAAGGATTACGTCATGTGCATGGGTGTTTTCACAAGTCTCCACCAGCCCAGCGGCATGTACAGTTCAGCGCTGCAGACCATCATGCCCATCACCTCACTATACGCGAATGGTGTTTTTCTAACGCATTGCAATGTCACAGTTTGAATTATATCGCTTCATAGCCCGGACATTAGACGGGATGTCGCATCTCTTGAGATTATCACGTTCTTGTATAGTGATAGCACTCTATTTAAAAGAACCTCAATAAACAAATAAAATAGTACCTTCTTTAGCGAAATGCAAGATACAGGCAATCCAGCAATTTTCGTCAAGGTGCTGAATATTTTCTGGCTAAAAACTTTTTTGTCAAGGATAGTTTCTGTCTATAAACTCTTTGAGCTAGGATAGTTTCTATCTATAAACTCTTTGAGCTAGGATAGATTATGTCTATAAACTCTTTGGTCAAGGATAGTTTCTATCTACAAACTCTTTGAGCTAGGATAGTTTCTATCTATAAACTCTTTGAGCTAGGATAAATTATGTCTATAAACTCTTGGGTCAAGGATAGATTCTTGCTATAAACTCTTTGAGCTAGGATATCTTCTGTCCAGTGGTCAAATGTAAGATGCTACTGATCTCTGGAGAGGAAGGTTCCGGATTCGAATCTCGCCATAGACGAGAAGAATGTTTCTATTTCGCCTCTGCTGCTGCTATGTTTCCTCGTTCTTCTAATGTTCGCCAATCTATCTTTTTCGCGGTCGAAATGTCACGTGGCCAAACCATTGTATCTACTTTTTATATACATATATTCTATGGCGGGGGTTATTTCTAGCTCCTTTTCTCAGTTCTTCGTTTCTGATCTAATCTCTCATGCTGTTTCCTGTCGTTCGTCTAACATACTTAATTTCAGCAGAGGTTATTATCTTGTTGTTCTTACATCTAGGGGTCCAGGTCTGGCATTGGTAGCACAACGTTGGGATAAAGATTGTATTGTATAGTACCCATTTTGCCTCGAGTTATTTCCTTGTTGGACAATAGTGGTGATAGCTGTCCAATTATTTGAGATGTTTTGTTGTATCTTAAGTCTATATCTGCTGTTTATGAATTGTCGTTTGTAGCCAGACCGAAGATACTCACCGTTTATAAACTCTTCTATCAAGGAGTTCATTTCTCTAGAAACTCTGCCAGTGATACCGTGTTTAGAAACTATTTGTCCATTGATACATTCTGTGGAGAAAATCTTTGTCCGATGATACCTTTGTCGGGAAAATCTTTGTCGATGATACCTTCTGTCGAGAAAATCTTTGTCCAATGATACCGTCTGTCGAGAAAATCTTTCTCCACTGATACCTTCTGTCGAGAAAATCTTGTCAATGATACCGTCTGTCGAGAAAATCTTTGTCCGATGATAACTTCTGTCGGGAAAATCTTTGTCGATGATACCTTCTGTCGGGAAAATCTTTGTCCAATGATACCGTCTGTCGAGAAAATCTTTGTCCGATGATAACTTCTGTCGAGAAAATCTTTGTCCGATGTACCTTCTGTCGAGAAAATCTTTGTCCGATGATACCTTCTGTCGGGAAAATCTTTGTCCGATGATACCGTCTGTCGGGAAAATCTTTGTCCGATGATACCGTCTGTCGGGAAAATCTTTGTCCGATGATACCGTCTGTCGAGAAAATCTTTGTCCGATGATAACTTCTGTCGAGAAAATCTTTGTCCGATGATACCTTCTGTCGAGAAAATCTTTGTCCGATGATACCTTCTGTCGGGAAAATCTTTGTCCGATGATACCGTCTGTCGGGAAAATCTTTGTCCGATGATACCGTCTGTCGGGAAAATCTTTGTCCGATGATACCGTCTGTCGGGAAAATCTTTGTCCGATGATACCTTCTGTCGAGAAAAAAACTAAAGGACACAAAAAGAAAATTGTTCCATTCTATGGGGAGGTTAGAATCCGCGCCCTTCCTTCCAGAGATCAACGTCTTACCTGTAGACCACTGGCCATCTCAGCTCAAAGAGTTTATAGATAAAAACTATCCTTGACCAATGATACATTCCGTCTAAAAATCTCTTCGACCAAGGGTACTTTCTGTCTATAAACTCTTCGTTCAAGGAAGGTATATCTCTCAAGATACTTCCTTCTCTTCGTTCAAAGAAGGTATCTCTCTCAAGATACTCCCTTCTCTTCGTTCAAAGAAGGTATCTCTCTCAAGATACTTTCTTCTGTTCGTTCAAGGAAGGTATCTGTCTGAAGATACTTCCTTCTCTTCGTCCAAGGAACGTATCTCTCTCAAGATACTTTCTTCTCTTCGTTCAAAAGAAGGTATCTCTCTCAAGATGCTTTCTTCTCTTCGTCCAGGAAGGTATCTCTCTCAAGATGCTTTCTTCTCTTCGTCAAGGAAGGTATCTCTCTCAAGATGCTTTCTTCTCTTCGTCCAGGAAGGTATCTCTCTCAAGATGCTTTCTTCTCTTCGTCCAGGAAGGTATCTCTCTCAAGATGCTTTCTTCTCTTCGTCCAGGAAGGTATCTCTCTCAAGATACTTTTTTCTCTTCGTCCAAGGAAGGTATTTCTCTCAAGATACTTTCTTCTCTTTGTTCAAAGAAGGTATCTCTCTCAACGTACTTCCTTCTCTTTGTTCAAAGAAGGTATCTCTCTCAAGATGCTTTCTTCTCTTCGTCCAGGAAGTATCTCTCTCAAGATACTTCTTTCTCTTTGTTCAAAGAAGGTATCTCTCTCAAGATACTTTCTCTCTTTGTTCAAAGAAGGTATCTCTCTCAAGGTACTTTCCTTCTCTTTGTTCAAAGAAGGTATCTCTCTCAAGATACTTTCTTCTCTTCGTCCAGGAAGGTATCTCTCTCAAGGTACTTCCTTCTCTTTGTTCAAAGAAGGTATCTCTCTCAAGATGCTTTCTTCTCTTCGTCCAGGAAGGTATCTCTCTCAAGATACTGTTTTCTCTTCGTCCAAGGAAGGTATTTCTCTCAAGGTACTTCCTTCTCTTTGTTCAAAGAAGGTATCTCTCTCAAGGTACTCCTTCTCTTTGTTCAAAGAAGGTATCTCTCTCAAGATACTTTCCTCTTTTCGTCCAAGGAAGTTATCTGTCTAGATAATCGTTTGTCAGTGATACGTTTTGTCTGGAAACTCTTCAACCATGGATTCCTTCTTTTTAGAAACTTTCTTTCCAGAGATTTAGTTAACCAATCACCTGTGTCAAATGACATCTTCGCTTCAGTAATTTTTTTTTTTTTAGTATTATTTATTTCATTGATTATTTATTATTTCACCCAACTCTTTAATACCACAGACTCTTATCAACAATTTATTTCTACCATCTATTTATTTCAGCTGGCTCTTTCATTCAATTAAAAACTTTTTACCTGATGTCTCTTTCGATCTTCCAATATCCTTTATTTCACGCAATCTTCCACAAGCCCTTATATTTCACTGGTACGGGTATTATTTCTTCAAGCATATATATATATCTATTTAAACGAGGAACCATTTTGCACAGCCTAACTCGACATTAGGAAACAAACACATGACCAGTAATTATCTTGGACGCAGCCACGAGATAGTGCAGATTCGTTTAGATTCTGCGGCGAGGCGAAGATGCAGCTGCTCGTCTTTACCTTGATTAATGTCTGTCAGGTATGAAGATAACTCTTGTGCTATCGATAACAGAGTTAACTCCCTGATAATTCTTGAAATTTATGATCTGTCGGAAAATAATTGCTCCAAGAATAGATCTCACATAAACGTGAAACAAAGCTGGAACCTACCATGCTGATGGATTTAGTGGCTTTATATATATATATAAAAGGAGAGAGGGGAGAGT
The DNA here is from genome assembly GCA_032433765.1 of Megaustenia siamemsis. Lineage (NCBI taxonomy): Eukaryota > Metazoa > Mollusca > Gastropoda > Stylommatophora > Ariophantidae > Megaustenia > Megaustenia siamemsis. Next base: position 22,521,475 of record JAVIAB010000092.1, on the reverse strand, counting down.
GGGAGGGAGAGAGAGAGGGAGAGAGAGGGGAGAGAGAGGGAGGGAAGAGAGAGAGAGGAGAGAAAGGGGGAGGAGAAAGAGGAAGAGAGAGGGAGGAGAGAAAGGGAAAGAGTTGGAGGGAGAAAGAGAGGAAGAGTGAGGGAGGAGAGAAAGGGGGAGAGTGGGCGGGAGAGAGATGGGGAGGGAAAGGGCGAGGGAGGGAGGGAGGGAGAGAGAGGGGAGAGAAAGGGGGAGAGTGGGAGGGTGAGAGAGAGGGAGAGAGAGGAAGAGAGAGGGAGGAGAGAAAGGGGGGAGTGGGATGGAGAGAGAGAGGAGAGAAGCGGGAGGAGAGAAAGGGGGAGAGTGGGAGGGAGAAATAGGGAGGAGAGAAAGGGGGAGAGAGTGAGGAATAGAGAGGGAGGAGAAAAAGGGGAGAAGGAGGGAGAAAGAGAGAAAGAGAGAGGAGGATAGAAAAGGGAGAGACAAAGGGAGAGAGTGAGGAAGAGAGAGGGAAGAGGAAGAGAGAAAGAGGGAGAGAGTGAGTAAGAGAGAGGGAGGAGAGAAAGGGAGAGAGAGGGAGGGAGAAAGAGAGGAACAGAGAGGGAGGAGAGAAAGGGGGAGAGGGTGAGGAAGAGAAAGGGAGGAGAGAACGGGGGAGAGAAAGAGGGAGAGAGTGAGGAAGAGAGAGGGGGAGAGAAAGGGAGAGAGTGAGGAAGAGAGAGGGAAGAGAGAAAGAGGGAGCGAGAGGAAGAGAGAGGGAGGAGAGAAAGAGGGAGAGAGAGAGGGAGAGGAAGAGAGAGGGAGGGAGAGAGATAGAATAACGAAAAGAGAAGGACGATTATTTTTTCCCCATATAGTTTCTATAAATATTTATACATAGGTCACCGGGGTTAAGATTTTTTTTTTCAAATTTGAGGAAAAATGTCTGGCTGATGTGATGGAGGTAGTAGATGAAAGTTTTGCAGGGAGGGGCGAGGTGGGCTCGAGACGGTTAATGGAATGTAGTAGAGGTAACGAAAAATAAAGGAAGAGATGACAAGATATTGGTTTTTATTTTTTAGTGGGACATAGCAAAGTGGTAAATAAGAGGTAATTAGGAAAAGGTAGAATAAATGTTTATCAAATTGGACGAAGAAGAATTTAATAAAATAAGAATTATAAAATTATACGAAGAACGGGAGAAGAAAAGTCTGATCTAATTTTAGAAAATATTCAATCATATCTCACTTTCTGTCTCTCCTCGACTCGTTAGGAAATAATAACTCATAATATGTAAGTTTGAGTAAGTAATTAAGAATAAATATGTTAACAGACAATTCACGTATAGCATGGGAAGTATTCATATACTATATACCTTATGAATTTTAAGTATCAGAGTACGCTAACATGATGATGGTGGATCTACTGTTGAAATGAAACAGCATGAAGGTAACGAAGTAATCTTTGTATCACAATGAGAAAAAGAAATCACAGCGAAGAATGATTATAAAGTTCTATACCTGTTGGCGTATGAGACCTTGCCTCTTCCACAATTAACTTCTCTACATCAGTTATCAGTTCTCCATCCATTGGGTGCCGTCGAAGGTTGGCTACCAAGAGGCGGTATCTTACTCTGTCTCTTGTCTTCATGGTGCACGTTGTTACAGGTAAAGGTAGAGTATGATACTTGAATCAGGTCTTAGCACGCGGGTTTCCTTCCATATGTGCTTGGCCGCCTATCCTGAAGTGTTCGGAGACTTCTGGATAGGGTCGCTTCTAGTAGCATTTAAACTCACGATGCGCGGCGGCATTCCTCACCTTCTCATAGTACTACCGTGGTACCCATTTTTGCCAGCGGCTGGGTCGACCACAGGGGTATTTTTTGTTCCAACCACTATAGTTATAACACATTAAGTTTTGACTACATCAATGGGTCGTTATAAATTTATATAAATCAAATAAGCAACAATAATAACCAAATGTTTTTTTTAAATGAAATTAATTCCCTGTTGGGTTCTAATCATTATAACTTTGCATGCAAATTTTGAACAACTTACAACAAGTGGTTAAAAAGCTATCGATTTTAAAAGTTGGGCACGAGTTATGAAACAAGCTATAGTACAACTCACACTACTTCCAGCGGCAATCGAATACGGGTTGTCTGAACGTTGGTAGCCCATTCGGGTGGTTTTCCCAACTAGACTACGGAGGCTCCCAAAGCCTTGTTATAGGTTCTGTGACCACCTTTTGACGTTATCTGTCCCGTCTAGTCTTGGTCTGCTTCGTCTGCCTTGTACGTTCCACTCCAAGATGACCTTTACAATGGTTTTATGTCTCTTAACATGTCCAACAAATTACAGTTGTCTTTTTCGAATTGTGTTAAGTAGTTCTCTTTTTTCATTTTCAGCTAATTCAGAAGATTATCAGTTCTTCTGATGACTCAAAGTAAAAAAAAAAAAAAAAAAAAAAAAAAAAAAAAAAAATACATACACACAATTAGTTCATTTCCTTGTTTATTAACGGCAAATAGTAACAACATAAAGCCAACCTTCCTTATTGATATATCTGGACTGCTGTACTATGAGATGATTCCAATTTTCAAGAAACAACGCCAATAATTTCGTTAGAATCTAATATTGTACGTTTCTGTTGTGTATGTCGTTCATGACGGACGTTGTGTACATCACCCTAAGATAGCACTGTGATGCTGTCAGTAACCCCTTCATCTTGTTGTCCTAAGAGTATAATTAAAGAGAGCTCTCCGTTGATTACGTCCGGTCAAGTTATCATTCTTTCACAAGCCTGCCTGTGTGACTCTCGGTTAATTGTGTGCTTGATCATACAAATTCAGACTTATATGTTCAACTGGAGACATTTACGCCCCCAGCAAAAATATTTTTACGCACTGGATAGCATACATTTACGAACTGACCAACAAGACATTAATGATATATCTCTCTCTTCCTCTCCAAATGCATTACCTCGGTATAATGGTCCTGTATTTATTCTAAACATATGGACACCGGAACTGTATGATCCGTTAATAAGTGCACTACGAAATTGTTAGAATGTTATACATATAGCGCCCGTGCGCTGCCGGGGCCCGAAAGGGAGGTAAAGAATAGCGGCGCTGTACCCTACCAGGCATGTTCGTAAGAGGCGAGAAAGGAGGGTTAGGCATGGGACTGGCTATCCCATACTGTAAAAAAATAAGCCGAAAAAACTTCACAAACATGAACAAGTCAAAGAAAGATAAAGTAAATCCGTCAACCAGGAAAGAGAAGGGCTCTCTGTCTAAGAGACGTATGACGCAATCCGGAGAAAGCCATAAGGAGTCCGGGTTGCCGACTCACCCTTTGTCTACCAGGAAATCATCCAGAATTGGCACCTGGAATGTTCGTACCCTTAACGAACAGGGAAAAGCGGCACAAGTGGCAGCAGAAATGAACAACTACAAGATAGATATTCTGGGAATGTGTGAAACAAGATGGCTGGGAGCGGAGAGAATAAAATTGAATACAGGGGAGATGATTTTATCATCAGGACACCAGGAACCAGGAGCACAACATAGCGAAGGGGTAGCTATAATGCTATCAAAGAATGCACAGAAGACACTAATAGAATGGGAGGCAGTGGGACCAAGACTGGTGAGAGCAACATTTAGAACAACCAAAAACAAAATAAAATTACACATTATACAATGCTATGCACCAACCAACGATAAAGATGACTCAGTTAAAGATGATTTTTATAAACAGCTACAATGCCAGATGGATGCAAGACGAGCCAAGGATATTATAATCTTGATGGGAGACCTAAATGCTAAGGTAGGATCAGACAACAGAGGCTTTGAAGAGATTATGGGAAAACATGGACTTGGAGATATAAATGAGAATGGAGAGATATTTGTGAATTTCTGCGCCCTTAATCAAATGAGCCTAGGAGGAACAATATTCCAACATAAAAGAATACACAAAGCTACATGGGTGTCACCAGATCATAGAACGGAAAATCAAATTGATCACATATGTATTAATAATAAGTTTAAGTCATCCTTACAGGATGTAAAAGTATATAGAGGGGCAGATATAGCTTCTGATCATCATCTTCTGTTAGCCAAACTTAAAATTAAATTAAAAAGGTATACTACAACGAATAAGGGCAGAACGTATTTCAATGTAGGGTTTCTTAAAGAACAAGGAATTAAAGATAAATTCGCAGTCACAATATCAAACAAATACCAAGTCCTCCAACAACTAGAAAATACAATAAATATAGAAGATCATTGGAAACAGGTAAAAAATATATGGAAAGAGACATGCGAAGAAACACTGGGGAAAAGAGAACGCCAGAATAAGGCATGGATGACAGCAGAGACCCTGGATAAAATTAAAGAAAGAAAGAACAAGAAAGCAGACATAAATAAAAGCAAAACAAGAAGTAATAAAGCCAAGACACAGGAAGCTTACACAGAGGTGAACAAAGAAGTGAGAAGATGCATTAAAAGGGATAAGAGGAAATATATAGATGAATTAGCTAAAGAGGCAGAAGAAGCAGCAAATAAAGGGAATATGAAAGAACTGTACAACAGCACAAAGAAATTAGGTGGAAAATACAAACAGATCAACGCCTTTATCAAAGATAAGAAAGGAAATCTGCTTAGTAATATAAAGGAACAAATGGAGAGATGGAAGGAGCACTTTGAAGAACTTTTGAACAGACCTGGCTCAAATAATCCTCCAGATATACTACCAGCAGAAGAAGAATTACACGTTAACTGCGGAAAACCAAGCAAAGAAGAAATAATGAAAGCCATCAAACTGTTAAAAGATGGTAAAGCCACAGGACCAGATGAAATTCCTTCGGAAGCCATCAAAGCAGATATTATCACCTCTACCAAGATGTTACATAATCTATTGGATAAAATTTGGGAGAGGGAAGAAATACCTAAAGACTGGAGAGAAGGTTATATGATCAAACTACCAAAGAAAGGAAGTTTACAGGAGTGCACAAATTATAGGGGAATTATGCTACTATCAGTGCCAGGAAAAATATTAGGCAGAATCATTCTGGAGAGACTAAAAGAGGCTATAGAGAAACACTTGAGAGATGAACAAGCAGGTTTTAGGAAGAACAGATCATGTGCTGATCAAATAACTACTCTACGTATAATAGTTGAACAAAGTTTAGAACTAAAATCCCCACTTTATATTGGATTCATAGATTACGAAAAGGCATTTGATAGTTTAGACAGAAGAATGCTTTGGAAGTTGCTGAGTCATTATGGAATCCCCATAAAGTTTATTAACCTGATAAAAACAATGTATGAAGGAACAAAATGTAGTGTGGTGCATGAAGGACAGCTTACAGAAGCATTTGAAATAAGAACAGGAGTAAGGCAAGGATGCCTTCTGTCTCCATTTCTCTTTCTACTGGCCATAGATTGGATTATGAAAATAACTCAAAACAACAGAAATGGGATCCAGTGGTCACTGACCAAACAACTTGATGATTTAGACTTTGCTGATGACATAGCTCTCCTATCACACAGCCACCAACAGATGCAAGATAAAATGAGTATATTAGATGAGAGATCACAACAGCTAGGACTAAAGATTAATAGAGATAAGACCAACATTATGAGAATTAATGCAGTTGGCAATAACCAAATAAAACTAGGAGAAATACCTCTACTAGACGTACAATCTTATATATATCTGGGCAGTAATATAGATAAAGAGGGAGGAACAGAAAATGATACCAAAATAAGGATATCAAAAGCAAGAGGAGCTTTCATTGCACTGGGAAACATATGGAAATCCAAAGAAATTAGGCTAAATACAAAAATACAAATTTTCTACTCCAATGTTAAGTCGGTTCTATTATATGGCTGTGAAACATGGAGAATAACAAAATTGACAATCACGAAGGTACAGACTTTCATTAATGGATGCTTGCGCAGAATAAAGGGATGGAAATGGCAGGACAAAGTCACAAACGTGGAATTATGGAAATGTACCGGTCAAATACCAGTGGATAAAGAAATACAGCGAAGACGATGGCGATGGATAGGACACACACTACGGAAACCAACTGAGAGTATTACACAACAGGCCCTTTTTTGGAATCCCCAGGGGAAAAGACAAAGAGGAAGACCAAGGAATTCTTGGAGAAGACAGATTGAAGCAGAGATGAAGATGATGGGGAAGACATGGAATGATCTTAAAAGAATTGCAAAAGACAGAACGACTTGGAAAGTGTTTGTTGAAGACCTATGCTCCACTGGGAGCTAAAAGGTAGAAGAAGAAGAATGTTAACAGACAATTCACGTATAGCATGGGAAGTATTCATATACTATATACCTTATGAATTTTAAGTATCAGAGTACGCTAACATGATTATGGTGGATCTACTGTTGAAATGAAACAGCATGAAGGTAACGAAGTAATCTTTGTATCACAATGAGAAAAAGAAATCACAGCGAAGAATGATTATAAAGTTCTATACCTGTTGGCGTATGAGACCTTGCCTCTTCCACAATTAACTTCTCTACATCAGTTATCAGTTCTCCATCCATTGGGTGCCGTCGAAGGTTGGCTACCAAGAGGCGGTATCTTACTCTGTCTCTTGTCTTCATGGTGCACGTTGTTACAGGTAAAGGTAGAGTATGATACTTGAATCGGCGTCTTAGCACGCGGGTTTCCTTCCATATGTGCTTGGCCGCCTATCCTGAAGTGTTCGGAGACTTCTGGATAGGGTCGCTTCTAGTAGCATTTAAACTCACGATGCGCGGTGGCATTCCTCACCTTCTCATAGTACTACCGTGGTACCCATTTTTGCCAGCGGCTGGGTCGACCACAGGGTATTTTTTGTTCCAACCACTATAGTTATAACACATTAAGTTTTGACTACATCAATGGGTCGTTATAAATTTATATAAATCAAATAAGCAACAATAATAACCAAATGTTTTTTTTAAATGAAATTAATTCCCTGTTGGGTTCTAATCATTATAACTTTGCATGCAAATTTTGAACAACTTACAACAAGTGGTTAAAAAGCTATCGATTTTAAAAGTTGGGCACGAGTTATGAAACAAGCTATAGTACAACTCACACTACTTCCAGCGGCAATCGAATACGGGTTGTCTGAACGTTGGTAGCCCATTCGGGTGGTTTTCCCAACTAGACTACGGAGGCTCCCAAAGCCTTGTTATAGGTTCTGTGACCACCTTTTGACGTTATCTGTCCCGTCTAGTCTTGGTCTGCTTCGTCTGCCTTGTACGTTCCACTCCAAGATGACCTTTACAATGGTTTTATGTCTCTTAACATGTCCAACAAATTACAGTTGTCTTTTTCGAATTGTGTTAAGTAGTTCTCTTTTTTCATTTTCAGCTAATTCAGAAGATTATCAGTTCTTCTGTTGACTCAAAGTAAAAAAAAAAAAAAAAAAAAAAAAAAAAAAAAAAAAATACATACACACAATTAGTTCATTTCCTTGTTTATTAACGGCAAATAGTAACAACATAAAGCCAACCTTCCTTATTGATATATCTGGACTGCTGTACTATGAGATGATTCCAATTTCAAGAAACAACGCCAATAATTTCGTTAGAATCTAATATTGTACGTTTCTGTTGTGTATGTCGTTCATGACGGACGTTGTGTACATCACCCTAAGATAGCACTGTGATGCTGTCAGTAACCCCTTCATCTTGTTGTCCTAAGAGTATAATTAAAGAGAGCTCTCCGTTGATTACGTCCGGTCAAGTTATCATTCTTTCACAAGCCTGCCTGTGTGACTCTCGGTTAATTGTGTGCTTGATCATACAAATTCAGACTTATATGTTCAACTGGAGACATTTACGCCCCCAGCAAAATATTTTTACGCACTGGATAGCATACATTTACGAACTGACCAACAAGACATTAATGATATATCTCTCTCTTCCTCTCCAAATGCATTACCTCGGTATAATGGTCCTGTATTTATTCTAAACATATGGACACCGGAACTGTATGATCCGTTAATAAGTGCACTATGAAATTGTTAGAATGTTATACATATAAGGGAGCCGGATAGTTCAGTGGTTAGTAAACTGGACTACAAAAGACAAGAGATCCTGATCGATGGCTTCCGGGTTCACCCAGTCTTAAATGGGTACCGGATATTTTTTCTGGAAAGTGAAGCGGCACGGGCGTAATACCGACCACATTACCCCAAAAATCGTGTGCCGAAGTCTGTAAAAATCATGGTCACTAACACCATATTCCCTATACGCCACTTGGCGTGACGGGGCTCTTTACTTTTACTTACTTATACATTTAACAAGTTAGCCTATCTGGCTTGTCGAATAATTGTGACTATTTCTATCTCATATACAGCATCGAATCGTTGACTGTTAAATTTGTTCATTTTATAGTCTTTCGGAAGGTCATATGTATTAGTAGTTTACTGTGATTGATCACCTATTACATCTTTCACCATTTTAACTATGTATAACCTTTACCAGAGAACTGTCAATTATATGAATTACTATCATCGATCCTTGGTAAAATTAAAAAAAATTATTGGTCATTATTGTCACCTGTCATTTTTCTTGATCTTTGATTGGTTCATTTGAATAGCTATTATTGTACCATTATTATACGCAAAAAGAAAGGTCTCAGTCGGAATAGTAAGAAGGTAGAAGTAATGGTCATATTAAGAAACAATTACCACCATGCAACATAAAAATAAACGGAGCAAGTCTAAAACAAGTGCAGAGCGTCAAATACTCGTGTACAATAATAAATCAGACGGAAGATGCACCATAGAAATAAAAGGCTGAATAGCACATGCCAAAATAGCATAGAGGCCAGATAGATGAAATTTCTCAGCACAATGTTCAGAGTTCCCTTGTAAAGCCAAAAAACCAACGAGGAAATTCTCAAAGAGGCAGCACAAAAAAGTAACTGCCAAAAATATCAGAATAAAAACATCGATACTTTTTCGGGCACATCACGAAAAGAGGAAACGTGGTTATAATTTGGCAAAATACAAGGATCGTGGACGACAAAAAAAGAGAAGGTGCAGGAAGGTTTCGTGTCATGGCACAGAAAACATTCAACAACAGAACTAATACGATGCACTGTGGGTAGAAGATTGTGGAAGAACACGATCGCCTACGCCAACCGGTGTGACACATGATGATGATGATTATCGGGTCTTAGCTTACAACCACAAACCTTATATTGTAAACGTAAAGACAACCTCAAGACTCTATATATAAATGCCTCAGATCTATCAGCTTGAAGAAATGTAGAATTATGTCTTTCCCCGTGTTTGTTTCTCCCATTTAGATCACACCTGTTTTATGTTCTGTGTAGTAACTTAGGTTCAGGATTTGTACAAAGAAGTTACGACGGCGGTTTTCTGCAGCCTTCCGTCGGTTTGTTTACGGTTGGCTGCGCTAGCCTTTGACTAAAAAGTCTCACCACAAGGCAGTGGGGTTGTTTTACTTCGGGGTACCCTCCCTTGGCCTTACCTGTCCCGAGTTTACCTGCAGGGCAGCCACAGGTTGTACTGTTTACAGCATACAGAAGCAGGTAAACTTACCCGACCTGACAGACAAAAAATCACTGTAGTCTATAGAAATGTGGTTTTTACAGAAGAATGGTGACAATACCACGGACAGCTAAGAAGAGTAATGAAAATGTTCTGAAGAGGCCAAAGCAAAAAAAGAGCTAATTTACAATATTAGTAAGAAGCAATCATAATTGTTTGGTCATGTAATGAGAAGAGAACAACTGGAATATATTGTAACAACTGGAAAAATTGAGGGACGAAGAGATAGAGGAAAGCAAAGAGAAAAAATACCAGACAGATTAAGAGAATGGCTTGGCAGAAGGTGAACAACAGAAATGATAAATAACTGTCGAGATCGAAAGTTGTGGAGAGACATGAATACCTACGCCAGCAGGCCCGGTACTTGACGATGATGATGATTAACTAGGATGCGTGATTGAATATTTAAGCGCTGAGAAGAATTAGACCTAGGGCAAATCATTGAGGGGTTGGGAAAAGGTAAATGTGGGAAATCCGTGAAGAAAGAGACTGTTGAAGATGTGGCGCCAAGACATCGCAGTATATGAGTTTTGTGTATGTTCCCTTATGCGGATGTTTCCACATTTTAGAGTTACATTAAACACGTCTGTCTGCTAGCTGGGCTAATGTTTTGGTTCTCGTGATGTCGAGGGAGCCCTCGCTGGCTTGAAATGTATGAACTGCTCCGAGCTAAAGTACGGATATGACAGGGCTGTGTACCTAGTAACCTCAACGATAAGGAAGTGTGTAGATAAGGCGTCGTTGTCGATCTAGGTAAACGTTTGGACGACGCTGGATTAAAACCCGACATAACACCGAACAGTTGAAATAAAAACCTGTAATAAATGATGAATTGTTGTTATACATTATATTTTTATAATTAATAAAAAATGGACACCAAAAATAATAAATTGACAATATAATCTTGATATGAAGTGAAACTTTCAAGGTTGTTCTTTCTTTCTTTCTTTCTTTCTTTCTTTCTTTCTTTCTTTCTTTCTTTCTTTCTTTCTTTCTTTCTTTCTTTCTTTCTTTCTTTCCTTTCCCACAAAACAAGAGAACGATCAGCACGGTACTTTTTATGACGTCGTATAGGCAAAAAATACAAGCACTTAACCTCATGGCCGTCCTTCACAGAATAGAAAGTAACATATATTTCTGTTTCATTATCTGGCCTACCCTCTCAGCTGTCACCACAGCCAGACAAGCCCCATCCTCTGTCTACCACATGTTTTTCTCTTTTGCTTTCTCCGATTCTCCCTCTTTAGTATGTAAAAATGCACATATAAGAACGTAAAACATTACATTGTTACATACATTCTTGGGCACGTCTTACAGTGGAGCACGGCCAGTGCTTTCTCTTAAGATGCATTTTCTTCACTAACCAGGACCCAGGCACATATTCTGGGTCAACTCAAGGGTATGTTTCAAACCCTGACATTTTACCATAATAAGCAAACCATATAAATATTACATATAATTTAGGTTGATATTTTGTTTTTCACGTTTTGTTTTAACGACTATTTAGTATTTTCAAATTCATAGTATCGTACGTAGTGTGCCAGAGTGACGTTCGATCTTTTTGTATATGCGTGCAAGATCGTTTAACTCGTCGGTTACCATTTACACCACTTGCCTGGCCACTGAAAAATATACTATCATCAAAACAAACAACGCCAGGGCAAAAACTAAGAATAGCAAAATGTTACATCTTCTCAATATTGCTGTATGGTACAGAAACAAGGACATGAGACAAGAAAACAGAACGGAAAATTGAAGCCTTTGAAATATGTAAAGGTAAAGTACGAGACTTGAACCGGCGTCTTAGCACGCGAGTTTCCACCCATATGTGCTCGGTCGCCTATCCAGAAAGGTTCGGAGATTTCTGTATAGTGTCGCCTCAAGCATCTAAACTCAGATGCGTGGCAACATTCCTCACCTTCCCAGGGTAATACCCTGGTACCCATTTCTGCCAACGGCTGGGTCGACGTGGGGTATTTTTTTTTTCAACACGAGTACAATTCATACTGCTCCCAGCGGGAATCGAACACGGGTTGTCCGAACGTCGGTAGTCCAGTCGGGTGGTTTTCCCAACTAGGCTACCGAGGCCCCAAAAAATATCCCGCGAGCCGGATTCGAACCAGCGACCTAAGGATTTCTATTTCCACTTCTACAGTCCTCCGAGCTACCAACTGAGCTATCGCGGGGATAAATATGGATTTATTGAAATATGAAATATGGATTTATAGAAGAATAGGTAGAATTGGAAGGAAAGAAAAGAAAATAAACGATTACGTTTTAAAACAACTAAAATTGAAAAGAGAAATACTAACCACAATTAGAACAAGACAAATGAAATTTTTGGGCCATGTAAAAAGACACAACAATCTAATAAAAGTAATATTGGAAGGGAAAATACAAGTTAAAAGAGGCAGAAGCAGACCAAGGCTAACATGGGCGAGTAACATCAAAAGATGGACAAGTCAACCTATGACAATCTGCACCATGAAAACAAGAGACAGAGTGGAATGGCGCTCCATGGTAGCCAACCTTCGACGCGGCGACGACATTCAATGATGATGATGATGCCTGGCCACTCAGACAGTTTCAACACAGCACAGGAAATCGGTAACACCCTCTGGATCAACTGACCGTTTATTAAGAAAAGCAATTGTTAGTATAACTGAAGTAAAAAAGAAAAAGGATAAGCTAAACAAAATAATAAATACAGAAGTAAGTTACGTGCATACTTTATCATCACTTGTAAATAGTTTTTCTAACGACGAATGCTCTATAAGTCTGGTTCTCACAGTGATATTGCTAAATCGGATACGATTTTATTTTCTGAAATTAACTGGTAAAGGGATACTGGTGATTTGAGGCAAACAAAGAAATGCACAGAAATACGAAGCTGCAGTAAAGGTAATTGTGATGAGAAATAAATAAAAAAATAATTAGAAAAAAAAAAACAGTATGGTTAAAGCTTTATGTAATTAATGGAGACACAAATTTTAACGTTTCCGATCAATAGGCCTTTAGCAGGAACAAACATACAACACACACACATATATGTATTTAAAACAAAAAAATAATAATAAAATAATCATCATCATGATGTACCATACCGGTTGGCATATGCGATCATGTCCTTCCGCAAACTTCTATCAACCGTCCATCGTATCAGTTCTGTTGTTGACTATCTATCTATCTTTCGTTCGCCTGAAGCATTGTCTATATCTGCAATGTCGTTTCCTGTATAAATGTTACTGTCTTTTGTAATTCTTGCAGTGGCCCATATAGTTTTGTCTGTAGTGTTGTATCTATGGGCCAATGGATTTTCCTCAGTCTACTATATTCAGTGCAGTCTTGAAGTATGTGTTCAGCAGTCTGGGGCGCCTGTCCACATGTACAAGTAGTTGAGGTGCCGATCTTGAATTTTGTATACATGTGACTATGGAGTCGATTGTGTCCTGTTCTGAGACGTATAATGATAACTTGTTCATATCTATTCATATTATAAAAGGCATCCTGATTTGGGGCTTGTGGTCCTCTGATTGATTTGATTATCTGTTTCTTATGATGGTATGTAACAGGTGTATCTAGTTGTGTGCCTGTTGAACCTTCCTTTGCCAACTGATCTGCTTTCTCATTTCCTGGTATTCCACAGTGAGATGGGATCCACTGCAGGGCAACCCTGTGGTGCTTGCAGAGTTCAGTCAATAAGGTCTGCAGATGTGGTAATTTTCTGGATTGTAGTGCCTGGAGTACTGATCTTGCATCTGTCAAAAACACTACAGGCTGCGGGCTAAGATTAATGTTCAGCAGTTTTTCTATTGCTAACTTTATTGCTTGTATTTCTGCATCATAATTGTGACAATATTTCCCTGTTGCTATTTTATTCATATCCCTAGTGTTATTTGGGTATTCTATATATGCACCTGCTCCCCCATTTTTACTGCATTCTGTGCTGATCCATCTGTATACACACGAATCCATAGGTCTTGTGGGTATTCTTCATCCAGGAAACTGAGAGTTATTGTTTTTCGCTGTAGACTATTCTGTTCCTCTTTATCAACTATTCCTTTCACTTCTGTCCGTATTTGAACTGATAATCCAGATTCCTCTGTCCAGGGAGTCTGTTCTGGTATGGGCAGTAGGGGGTTAACAGCTCTTGGCATGTCTGGTGTTTGTCTACTAATACGCTTGGCTTGGTGGATAAAACTGCTTCTCTTAAGTCGTCCCAATGCAAGATTTTGGAATCGGTCCTTCATTGGATGTCTCGGCATGCAAGCAAATTTTTCTGCCTGTATCAGCACCTTTGTGTCCCTCCGTTCTCTCAGTGCTGGTATCCTCCACAATTTCTCCATCTCTAATATTGGTGTTGATTTCATTGCTCCTGTGATGACCCTAAGTGCCTGGTTTTGTACTTTATCCAGTTCTTGAAGTGTGGTGTTTGATGCTGAACACCATGCAGATGATCCATATTCTAAATGTGGGCGTATACTCTGTTGGTAAACTTTACTGAGTATTTTCCCACTCGCACCCCACGTAGTTCCACACAGCTTTCTTAGAATAGCCAATTTTCTCCTTGCTTTTTGGGTTGCCTTATTTATCTGCTGTTTCCAAGATAGTTTGTTATCAAATGTAACTCCGAGATACGTAGCCTGTATGTCTTCTTTCACAGGCTCATTGTTTATATAGATGGCTCCTGCTTTTTGTTTTGGGGAAAGAGTGAAAGTGTAGTACTGCATTTGTCTGTATTGATGCTGATACACCATCTATTTGTCCATGAATTCAGTGCATTCATAGCTCTTTGTAACAATTTGGAGGCCACTGTTGCATACTCCTCTGTGCACCACATTACCAAGTCATCTGCATACATTGCCACTTTGATACCATGTGGTAGTTCAGTAACTAGGTCATTGATGTAGATCAGAAAAAGTGTTGGAGATAGTACCCCTCCCTGTGGAACGCCCTGGCGCAGTAAGACCTTCTTACTCTTAAGACCATCCAGTTGCACTCTGGCTCTCCTGTTATGCAGGTATGCTTTGACCCATTTGTACATCCTGCCATTTACTCCATAATTTCTCAGTTTCTTCAAAAGCCCTTCCTTCCATACCTTATCAAATGCTTTCTTTAGGTCTATCCATGCTGCTAGTACCAGTTTCTTTTCTTGAAACGCATCCTCAATTTCCTGGGAAAGATAGGTTGCCTGATCTTCGGTAGAGTAACACTGTCTAAAGCCTGCTTGTTGTGGGACAAGGAGATTTTCACTTTCCAGGTACCACTGCAGTCTGAGATTGATTATACGTTCCATTGTTTTACACAAACAGCTTGTAAGGCTGATTGGTCTATAGCTGGATGTCATTGAACCATCTTTTCCTGGCTTTAGTAATGGTATCATAATTGCTTCTCTCCATGCCTGTGGCACTTTACCTGTGATCCAGCAAATGTTGTAGATCTGCAGTAGTTTTGCTTTAGCTGCAGTTCCCAAGTTCTTAATCATTTCATTAGACACTCCATCACTACCTGGTGACTTTTTCATTTTTAATTTGGATATTGCCAGCTCTAGCTCTCTTTGTGTAATGGGTATTTCCATGACTTCATGTGCAGTCTCTTCTTGTCTTGCATTTTGTTGTTTTAGACGGGTCTCTTGACGTTTCTCTAGGCTAATTTCAATATTGTTGTCATTTGCAAAGGAGTCTGCAAAGTGATTTGCTGCATGTTTACCTGTTAGAATGTTTCCATCCTTCTTCAGTGTAATTTTTTGTGTTCCCTTCTGTACCCTCATCATTCAGCTGTTTTACAAGCTTCCACACTTTTCTTGTGTCTCGTTCTAGATTCATGTACTCTGTTTTCTCTTTCCAACTTCTCCGTCTGGCTTGTAGTTTAGCCCATTGAAATTTGGCTTTAGCATGCTGATAGTTATTGTGGTGGATTCCTAAGGATTTCTATTTCCACTTCTACAGTCCTCCGAGCTACCAACTGAGCTATCGCGGGGATAAATATGGATTTATTGAAATATGAAATATGGATTTATAGAAGAATAGGTAGAATTGGAAGGAAAGAAAAGAAAATAAACGATTACGTTTTAAAACAACTAAAATTGAAAAGAGAAATACTAACCACAATTAGAACAAGACAAATGAAATTTTTGGGCCATGTAAAAAGACACAACAATCTAATAAAAGTAATATTGGAAGGGAAAATACAAGTTAAAAGAGGCAGAAGCAGACCAAGGCTAACATGGGCGAGTAACATCAAAAGATGGACAAGTCAACCTATGACAATCTGCACCATGAAAACAAGAGACAGAGTGGAATGGCGCTCCATGGTAGCCAACCTTCGACGCGGCGACGACATTCAATGATGATGATGATGCCTGGCCACTCAGACAGTTTCAACACAGCACAGGAAATCGGTAACACCCTCTGGATCAACTGACCGTTTATTAAGAAAAGCAATTGTTAGTATAACTGAAGTAAAAAAGAAAAAGGATAAGCTAAACAAAATAATAAATACAGAAGTAAGTTACGTGCATACTTTATCATCACTTGTAAATAGTTTTTCTAACGACGAATGCTCTATAAGTCTGGTTCTCACAGTGATATTGCTAAATCGGATACGATTTTATTTTCTGAAATTAACTGGTAAAGGGATACTGGTGATTTGAGGCAAACAAAGAAATGCACAGAAATACGAAGCTGCAGTAAAGGTAATTGTGATGAGAAATAAATAAAAAAATAATTAGAAAAAAAAAACAGTATGGTTAAAGCTTTATGTAATTAATGGAGACACAAATTTTAACGTTTCCGATCAATAGGCCTTTAGCAGGAACAAACATACAACACACACACATATATGTATTTAAAACAAAAAAATAATAATAAAATAATCATCATCATGATGTACCATACCGGTTGGCATATGCGATCATGTCCTTCCGCAAACTTCTATCAACCGTCCATCGTATCAGTTCTGTTGTTGACTGTTTTCCATGCCATGACACCAAGCTATCCAGTATTTTTTCTCTTTGTTGTCCGCGATCTATCTTTCCCTGTATTTTGCCAGTTGTAACCAAGTATTCCAACTTTCCTATTCTCATTATGTAATACATTTAGTGAGTTAAAGATACATTAAATGAGTTAAAGATAAATTTAAAACATAAAGATCACCAGGAAGGTGTTCTGAATAGTTCTGATTCACCGATCTTGGCGCAAGCAATCACCTATGGTCGTTCAGTCCTGATGTTGACTAACATCTCCTACCCCCGAGATTTAGTGAGTCATATATCTATATATAAATCTAGTGAATTAGAAAGAGATTTAGTGAGTCATATATCTATATATAAATCTAGTGAATTAGAAAGAGATTTAGCGAGTCATATATCTATATATAAATCTAGTGAATTAGAAAGAGATTTAGTGAGTCATATATCTATATATAAATCTAGTGAATTAGAAAGAGATTCAGTGAGTCATATATCTATATATAAATCTAGTGAATTAGAAAGAGATTTAGTGAGTCATATATCTATATATAAATCTAGTGAATTAGAAAGAGATTTAGCGAGTCATATATATATATATATAAATCTAGTGAATTAGAAAGAGATTTAGTGAGTCATATATCTATATATATTTCTAGTGAATTAGAAAGAGATTTAGTGAGTCATATATCTATATATATATCTAGTGAATTAGAAAGAGATTTAGTGAGTCATATATCTATATATAAATCTAGTGAATTAGAAAAAGATTCAGTGAGTCATATATCTATATATAAATCTAGTGAATTAGAAAGAGATTTAGCGAGTGATATATCTATATATAAATCTAGTGAATTAGAAAGAGATTTAGTGAGTCATATATCTATATATATTTCTAGTGAATTAGAAAGAGATTTAGTGAGTCATATATCTATATATATATCTAGTGAATTAGAAAGAGATTTAGTGAGTCATATATCTATATATAAATCTAGTGAATTAGAAAGAGATTTAGTGAGTCATATATCTATATACTGTATAAATCTAGTGAGTTAGAAAGAGATTTAGTGAGTGATAATATCTATAAATAAATTTAGTGAGTTATGAGTTATTGTCAGTTAGAGAGATATTTAGTGAGTTATATATCTATATATCAATCTAATGAGTTAGAGAAAGATTTTGTGAGTCATATATCTATATATGGGGGCCGCGATAGCTCAGTGGTTAGTGAACTGGACTACAAAAGACAAGAGGTAGGGTTCGATCCCAACCGACGGCTTTCGGGTTCACCCAGCCTTAAATGGGTACCGGATTTTTTCTGGGAAAGTAAAGCAGCACGGGCGTAATACCGACCACATTACCCCAAAAATAATGTGCTGAAGGTCTGTAAAATATAGGGTCACTAACACCATATTTCCCTATACGCCACTTGGCGTGACGGGGGTACTTTACTTTTTTTTTTTTTATATCTATATATAAATCTCGTGAGTTAGAAAGAGATTTAGTGAGTCATATATCTATAAATAAATCTAGTGAGTTAGGAGTTATAGTGAAAGAAAGCAAAAAATAAAGGACTCAGCCTTAATAGCAAAAAGACAGAGGTAATGGTAACAACAAGAAAAAAGAAATCACCTCAGTGCAAAATAAAGACAAGTAGAACAATATTAAAACAGGTAAATGAATTTAAATATTTGGGAACTTTGTTAACCTCAGACGGAAGATGTACAAAAGAGGTGAGATGCAGAATGGTTCAGGCAAAAGCAGCTTTCAAAAAATGAGGAAGATATTATGCAATCCATTTTTGACAACAGAAACAAGAAAAAGAGTTCTTAAATGTTACGTAGAGCCAGTCTTAACATATGGATGCGAATTATGGACAATGGGACAACAGACAAGGAAATCACTGGAGTCTGTAGAAATGTGGTTTTACTGAAGAATGTTGAAAGTACCATGGACAGCTAAGAAGAGTAATGAAGATATTCTGAGAGCAAAATTATCAGTTCAAATACGGACAGAAGTGAAAGGAATAGTTGACAAAGAGGAACAAAATAGTCTACAGCGAAAAACAATAGCTCTCAGTTTCCTGGATGAAGAATACCCACAAGACCTATGGATTCGTGTGTACACAGATGGATCAGCACAGAATGCAGTAAAGAATGGGGGAGCAGGTGCATATATAGAGTACCCAAATAACACTAGGGATATGGATAAAATAGCAACAGGGAAATATTGTCACAATTATGATGCAGAAATACAAGCAATAAAGTTGGCAATAGAAAAACTGCTGAACAGTAATCTTAGCCCACAGCCTGTAGTGTTTTTGACAGATGCAAGATCAGTACTCCAGGCACTACATCCAGAAAATTACCACATCTGCAGACCTTATTGACTGAACTCTGCAAGCACCACAGGGTTGCCCTGCAGTGGATCCCGTCTCACTGTGGAATACCAGGAAATGAGAAAGCAGATCAGTTGGCAAAGGAAGGTTCAACAGGCACACAACTAGATACACCAGTTACATACCATCATAAGAAACAGATAATCAAATCAATCAGAGGACCACAAGCCCCAAATCAGGATGCCTTTCATAATATGAATAGATATGAACAAGTTATCATTATACGCCTAAGAACAGGACACAATCGACTCCATAGTCACATGTATACAAAATTCAAGATCGGCACATCAACTACTTGTACATGTGGACAGGCACCCCAGACTGCTGAACACATACTTCAAGACTGCACTGAATATAGTAGACTGAGGAAAATCCATTGGCCCATAGATACAACACTACAGACAAAACTATATGGGCCACTGCAAGAATTACAAAAGACAGTAAAATTTATACAGGAAACGACATTGCAGATATAGACAATACTTCAGGCGAACGAAAGATAGATAGATCTGAGAGCAAAGAGAGAGCTAATTTCCAATATTAGGAAGAAACAATCATCATTATTTTTTGGCCATGTAATGATTAGAGAACAACTGGAATATATTGTAAGAACTGGAAACATTGAGGGATGAAGAGATAGAGGGAAGCAAAGAGAAAAAAATACCAGTCGGCTTAAGAGAATGGCTTGGCAGAAGGTCAACAACAGAAATGATAAATAGCTGTCGAGATAGAAAGTTGTGGAGAGACATGATCACCTGCGCCAGCAGGCCCGGTACTTGATGATGATGATGATGTATTTTCTGCACATGTAAACTAAACTGTATTCCGTTAGAAACTAACAGTTTCCTCTCCTTTATCTATCTATTAATACTACTCTATATAATGTTGACAACATATTGTTTAATCGGTGGTATTTCTGTTGTTAAGGGAGCCACGGTAGGTAGCATTTAGTGAACTGATCTCCCGAAGACAAGAGCTGGGATTCTATCTCGATCGATGGGATCTATGTTCATACATTTTTTTAAATAGAGAAACAGAAAAAAGGGCGGTGTTGTTGTTGCGCTGACTATCTAAACACAGGAAGAATAGATATACTAAAACTAACACACCATTCGTTGCTACATGCCACATTCGAGCCATGATGGGATTATTTATCTTTTGTCTATAAAAAGAGAAAAAAGTGGAGCTTCAATTGGCTGTGAAAATGTGATTATTGAATGGTTGCGAATGAGTGAGCTGGCATGTTACTTTTGGTCCTGGTCTAGACACCTTTTTCAACATGACCCGCTTCCAAAACGCTTGGTACCCAGGAGGAAAAACGCTAGAAATGCGAGTTTCCTGATTGTGACACAGACCCCGCCATTTTGCACGTGTTTCTCATCATCATCTTCCGGCTCTTCTGTGGGCAAGTACCCGCTCGCTTCTCTCCCCGCGGCCCTCCTCTGGCAATCATTTGCAACTTTGCCTTACTGGCTGGCTACAAACGAATACTCTCATTCCCACTCTAGTCCCTCTACTAGCCTCATTCTCTCTTCCAGGCATCTCTTGTAGAAATTTATCAGCTCAGATTGTTGAGATGTGTAAGCTTTTATTTTTATTCAGTTTCCTTTGTTCCCACTGAAGTTAGCACGTGGTAACAGAGTTAGCAGCAGACGGTAGTCTATTTGCTTTGTTCCCACTGAAGTTAGCACGTGGTAACAGAGTTAACAACAGACGGTAGTCTATTTGCTTTGTTCCCACTGAAGTTAGCACGTGGTAACAGAGTTAACAACAGACGGTAGTCTATTTGCTTTGTTCCCACTGAAGTTAGCACGTGGTAACAGAGTTAGCAGCAGACGGTAGTCTATTTGCTTTGTTCCCACTGAAGTTAGCACCTTGGTAACAGAGTTAGCAGCAAACGGTAGTCTATTTGCTTTGTTCCCACTGAAGTTAGCACTTGGTAACAGAGTTAACAACAGACGGTAGTCTATTTGCTTTGTTCCCACGAAGTTAGCACTTGGTAACAGAGTTAACAACAGACGGTAGTCTATTTGCTTTGTTCCCACTGAAGTTAGCACTTGGTAACAGAGTTAACAACAGACGGTAGTCTATTTGCTTTGTTCCCACTGAAGTTAGCACGTGGTAACAGAGTTAGCAGCAGACGGTAGTCTATTTGCTTTGTTCCCACTGAAGTTAGCACTTGGTAACAAAGTTAACAACAGACGGTAGTCTATTTGCTTTGTTCCCACTGAAGTTAGCACTTGGTAACAAAGTTAACAACAGACGGTAGGCTATTTGCTTTGTTCCCACTGAAGTTAGCACGTGGTAACAGAGTTAGCAGCAGACGGTAGTCTATTTGCTTTGCGTTCACCGAAGAACAGAACAAAAACACGTTCTAGATAGTTGGCTCCATAAAATGACACTAACCTAACCACCTCCTTTCTGGTGCCAGATAGCGCAGCGTATTAGAATATCGTTAGACGCTCTTGGTTATAACGCGGACAAGAGAGGGACGAATGTAAGATCGTCATATATATATATATATTGTTGTTATGGATCCAGAAGCCAAGAGCCGACGTCCTAAGCCCCAATGTCATGTAATGATATTTGGCTAGTATTTTTGAATTCCCTTGTAGTTCGATACAATGTGTTCTATTTATCAGGTCTTTGAGGTAGTAAAGTTGCTCTGATCTCAGTGAACGTTGGACAGTTGAAAAGATGATGTTCTACTTCATGTGGGTGTTCATAGAGCGGACATGCTGGAGTTTAGTTTCGTTTTATTCTATTGGTGTTGTTGTTTAACAGTACATGACCGATTCTCAGTCTGAAGATGTTGATTTAGTCTCTTCTTCTTAGGTTGTTAATGTTGTCATGGGGGTTTGACCGTGGCACATATTTAAAAAGATCTCTCCCTGTTTTTTCCCATGACCCATCCATTAAACCAATCTTCTCTACTGTTGGAGTTTATGATTTGGTTGACTAATATATATAGCAAAATGCTAACGAGAAATCTTTTAGATACATTGGATAATAAACAATAGCGAAGATATATTGTAAGACTTAAACATTGAAGAGAATTGTCTTATCAACAGCTTACAGAGGAAATGTACATACTACGACCACATAAAAAAACACAGTAGACTGGAAAGAACAATATTATAATGGAAGATATGATTCCAGGACAAGACATGGGCAGACCAAGAAGAAGGTGGATTCCACACATCAAAGAAATGTTCTTAACAACAGAAAAGGTAGATATATCTAAGGACAGAAATTCTTTAAGATGTGTTGTGACAGCGTTCTAAAAAGGACACGCAGCCCAGTGATTATATATATATATATATATATATATATATATATATATATATATATATATATATATATATATATATATATATAGAGAGAGAGAGAGAGAGAGAGTAGATCTGTTATGTTACATGCGAGATTGGCATTATTATATTACGTGCTAAACTGGATGCTACGTGCTTAATTTACATTATCCTACATGGCTTACCGGATTAGTTACGTTGTACATGTGAAACTGAATAATATATTTTACGTGCAAGATTCACTGAGTTATATTACATGTAAAACCGAATCATTTGTTTTACATGCGAAATTGACTCAGGCTGAAGGAGGGGCTGGGTCAGTTATGTTACACGAGAGACTGAATCAACTCTTTTGTATAAAGGCCTGACTCAGTTATGGTACACGAGAGACTGGATCAACTCTTTTGTATAAAGGCCTGACTCAGGTATGTTACACGAGCGACTGGATCAACTCTTTTGTATAAAGGCCTGACTCAGTTATGTTACACGAGAGACTGGATCAACTCTTTTGTATAAAGGCCCGACTCAGTTATGCTACATGAGAGACTGAATCAACTCTTTTATATGAAGGCCCGACTCAGTTATGCTACATGAGAGACTGAATCAACTCTTTTATATGAAAACCTGACTCAATTATGTTACACGAGAGACTTAACCAACACTTTTACTCACAGAACCAGTTTACACACAACGACTGTTCTCTAGTGTTTTTTCTCGTGGAAGAGCGCCGTGTCAAGGTCTACAGGTTCTATTCAGCTTTGGGCTGTTATTTGTGATTTTTTTCCGAGTGAAGTAAACATACCTCTTCTCTGAAATGATTCGCTAATTATCCGACGTTTCCCTCATAATAATATTCATTTGTTATTATTTGTCTCCAGAAGAGACTGGCTCAGCAATGTTACATGAGAAATTGGCTCATTTAATATTATTAAGAAAACTGTCTCAGTTATGTTGCACAAAGGATTGGCTCAGTTATATTGGATAAGAGGTCGACTCAATTTTGTTACAATGAAAACCTGGTTCACGTATGTTGCACCGGAGGCTCTTGTAATGTTACCTACGTGAGAAACCAAATTCGATGTTGGCATTATTATGTTACATGCCTGATATTGCAAATTCGTAGTCTATTGTAAAATTACAAGCTAGTCTTTTGGTTAAATTGCAAGCTAGTTGCTTTGTTAAGCTACGCGCTAGTCTGTTTATTAAGTTTTAGGCTAGTCTTATTGTTAAGTTGCAAGCTAGTCTTATTGTTAAGTTACAAGCTAGTCTTATTGTTAAGTTACAAGCTAGTCTTATTGTTAAGCTGCAAGCTAGTCTTATTGTTAAGTTACAAGCTAGTCTTATTGTTAAGTTACAAGCTAGTCTAAATGTTAAGTTACAAGCTAGTCTTATTGTTAAGTTACAAGCTAGTCTTATTGTTAAGTTACAAGCTAGTCTTATTGTTAAGTTGCAAGCTAGTCTTATTGTTAAGTTACAAGCTTGTCTTATTGTTAAGTTGCAAGCTAGTCTAAATGTTAAGTTACAAGTTAGTCTTATTGTTAAGTTACAAGCTAGTCTTATTGTTAAGCTACAAGCTAGTCTTGCTGTTAAATTACAAGCTAGTCTTATTGTTAAGTTACAAGCTAGTCTGATTGTTAAGGTTACAAGCTAGTCTGATTGTTAAGTTACAAGGTAGTCTGATTGTTAAGTTGCAAGCTAGTCTTATTGTTAAGTTACAAGCTAGTCTAAATGTTAAGTTACAAGTTAGTCTTATTGTTAAGTTACAAGCTAGTCTTGCTGTTAAATTACAAGCTAGTCTTATTGTTAAGTTACAAGCTAGTCTGATTGTTAAGTTACAAGCTAGTCTGATTGTTAAGTTACAAGGTAGTCTGATTGTTAAGTTACAAACTAGTCTGATTGTTACATTATAAGCTAGTCTGTTTGAATACCATTGCATGCCCACCAAGTCTAGTTGTTGTAATGAGCCATCATGTTTTCATTGAGACTGGCGCCATTCTATTCCAAACGAATAAGAGGACTTGCCATATTGGTTGCATTATATTATGCTCCGACTATCCTACAACCAAGACATGCCGTACTGTCTTACAGAGAAACCTGATAAAATCTCAATCACGACCACTCATATTTCTGCTTAACTTACAAAACAGGAAACATTAAATCTTCCACGCTAGGGACCCGTGAATAACGTGACCGAGAATGCCTGTCTACGATGTTGTTCTGCCTTATCTCTCTGGTGTCATTCATTGCGTGCCAATGTCAACCCGTGCGTCTTCTCTGTCTGTCGTGCTGTCTTATTTCTTTACAATTTAATGGGCCTCGTTCTCATTGACCTTCAACAGTAAATCTAGTCTTCGATCCTTTAAGTAGATGATGACGTATATGTAAATTGGGGTTACAATAACTCGATATTATGTAACACTATTGGGTCCAACAAGGAAATAACTCTAGAGGCAAAATGGGCACTTTACAATACAATCTTCATCCCAACGTTGTGCTACCAATGCCAGACCTGGACCCTAGATGCAAGAACAATAAGGGAAATAAATAATCTCTACTGAGATTAAATGTGTCAGATGAATGACAGGAAACAGTCTGAGAAACAAGATCGGAAATGAAGAACTGAGAAAAAAGCTAGGAATAGCCCCCCGCCATAGAATATATAAAGAAACAACAGATAAAATTGTTTGACAATGTGACAAGGCAGCGTGATCAAAACAAAACACAACGAGCCTTCAATAAACGCTGCGAGAACACCAGACCCAAGGATCGACCACGAAAAAGATGGATCGATGGAATATTAGAAGCACTAGGAAACATAACAGCAGCAGAAGCGAACAGAAGAACAAAAGACCGCAAATTATATCTCCCCTGGACGCTGAAGTGCAAATGAGGAAGGAAAGAAGAAGAAGAAGAAAAATAACTCGCTTGTTGTGTCTTGTCAGTAACTTTCCTACTTTCTAACACTTTCTACAGTCGATAGCTAGCGTACGGTGTTCGAAACCCGCGGTAGACAGAAAGTATTTTTTTCTATCAGGGGTAAAATAAAAAACCTGAGTCTGACACGTCGTGGCGACTGCTTTGACCTAGCGGCCTTTATCCCTCTGGTTCTATCGTGTGCGCCCCGGCATACACCGGCAATTGTAATATGTGTCGCAAAGATATATTTTGTGTGTGTGTGTGTGTGTGTGTGCGCGTGCTAAAGTCGATTTCATTTTTCTGAAGTTTCAAATTGGTAGGTTTTTTTTTCTTCTCCCAGTTTTAATTTTCTCGGCTTAACGGTGGTCACCAACGGACCTCACCTGTCTCCTAATAGTTTTGTAAATCTCACCACCAATGTCTGTTTTCTTAACGCCACTACAACTTTCACCACGTTGTGACCCCTCGCCACTCTCTCGCCTGTTGTCATTTTATCAATATACATTTTACCTCTCCATGGTCCCTCTATAGCCACCTATAGGTTTATTATTTAAATAGGCGGCGAGAACCATTAAAGGCTATGTCTGAAAAGTGTTCCTTCTTGCAGTTCCTCATATTCCAAGTCCGGCTTGTTGCAGGAGCTACTGAGTTAAGTGCTCTGTGCACACTGTGAGCTGTGCGTTTCATCTGTTTTGATCGTGTTTCGATATTTTTATTGTTTACGATGAATGATAATATCGTATGATGGAGAACAGGTAGCTGTGTTCACTTTCTGTGCGGTTTCGCATTATGTAATTTGGCGTGTGCTGAGATAGCTATGATGAGGACTACAGCTACCTTTCTTTGTTTGGGAGATGAGATAGAATTCGGATGATTCCACTGGCACAGACGGTTGAGCAATTATGGATTTTAATTCGTTTGCAGTGATACCGGAGCCTTCCTTAACCATAACCATATTTACAATATGCTAATGTTTTAAATAGTTGCAGTAAGCTAATTTCCTCACCTTATATTGTTATATTTACGATATTATATATTTTAATTCGTTTGCAGTGATACCGGGGCCTTCCATAACCATATAACTAAATTTAAGTTATACTAATTTTCACACGTCATATTGTTATATTTACGGTATGCTAATTTTCCCGATCTCATATTGTTATATTTACGATATGATAATTTCTACATCTCATATTGTTATATTTACGATATGCTAATTTCCACATCCCATATTGTTATATTTACGATATGATATTTTCCACATCTCATATTGTTATATTTACGATATGCTAATTTTCCCCATCTCATATTGTTATATTTACGATATGCTAATTTTCCCCATCTCATATTGTTATATTTACGATATGCTAATTTTCCCCATCTCATATTGTTATATTTTCGATATGATAATTTCACAATCTTATATTATTAATTTTCGTCGTCTTCTTCCTTTCAACTTCCTGTGAAGCATAGATCTTCAACAAACACTTTCAGCTCTCTGTGGAGCATAGATCTTCAACAAACACTTTCAGCTCCCTGTGGAGCATAGGTCTTCAACAAACACTTTCAGCTCCCTCTGGAGCATAGGTCTTCAACAAACACTTTCATCTCCCTTTGGAGCATAGGTCTTCAACAAACACTTTCAGCTCCCTGTGGAGCATCGGTCTTCAACAAACACTTTCAGCTCCCTGTGAAACATAGGTCTTCAACAAACACTTTCAGCTCCCTGTGGAGCATAGGTCTTCAACAAACACTTTCAGCTCCCTGTGGAGCATAGGTCTTCAACAAACACTTTCAGCTCCCTGTGGAGCATAAGTCTTCAACAAAGACTATCAGCTCACTGTGGAGCATAGGTCTTCAACAAACACTTTCCAAGTCGTTCAGTCTTACCTTTCTTGAAAGATTATTCCATTGCTTTCCCATCATCATCATCGCTTCTTCCACTAGTCTTCTTTAAGAATGTGCTGGTCTTCCTCATTCTCTTTTTCCCTGGGGATCCCGCAGAAGGAGCTGTCGTACAATACTTTCAGTTGGTTTCCTTAGTTAGTGTGTGTGACCGATCTAGCGCCATTGTCTTCATTGTATCTCTTTATCCACTGGTATCTGGCTGGTACTTTTCCATAGTTATACGTTAGTGATTTTTCCTGCTATTTCCATCCTTTTATTCCGCGCAAGCGAACATTAACCAAGGTATTGTTATTTACAGTATGCTAATTTTCGCACCTCATATTGTCTATATTCTTTTCATCTTGTATTTGCATTCTTTTCGTTTAGTTTATTGTTATTAAATGATTTATGGTATCAGAAAGTATCTATAGGCGAACATTTCTTAACCAGTGGAGGAGCGCCAGGTAGAAAAAGAAAACGCTTTCTTGAAGATTCATTACTTCTACCCGAGGAATTGCAGGATTGTGTTAAACTGTGTGGAAACAACGCAAAAATGTGAACATACAGGCCGCTAGAATCGCAGACATGCTAATTGGATGTAAGTAACCGCCTGGTCTGTGATTGATGTTGGTTTGTGTTGCCTGTAGCCTTGACTGCATCACGGGAAGAAAGGGAATGCATTTCCTGGGGGTTTTAGTTTTTTAATGCTATTTTTTTTTTTTGTCCTCGGTGAAGGGAAGTTCGGTTGAAATAAACAGGAAGCATTTATTTTACAGGAGAGTAGGATACCGGTTATTTGTTGTCTCATTTGTTATTGAAGTTTTTCGAATGTGGGAAACGATAACATCAGCTTTTTAAATGTATACATTGGACAGGGCGGGTTAGGTGTTTTTTTTTTTTTTAAACCAACAAATGAGCTAAACTGTACCCAATATATGATGACCTTATTTATGTTAGTTGTTCATGCTATAGACCCCACACTTTCAAGGATTGAGAACTATATGTTCTTAATTTCGGTAAAATTCTTTGGCCCTGTTACTGTGACATTTCATTATATTACCTTCAGCTTTTATGAACACATAAGTTGCAAATGTAAATGAATCTTGCCATTTTTGCGTATTCAATTTATGTTACTATGTTATTGACCTGACTACTTGGAGCGCGGTATGTCAAAGAATACACGGCATTCAAATACGAAGCTTGAACTGCAGTCACCGGCGCGGCACATGATGAAACATGATCGTGTTACAACGGAGATTATACAAATAAAATAGAACCGCTTGACAACAGGTACATCAGGCCGCGAACTCGATAAAAATCTGACACTGACTGGAAAAGGGATCTGGTCGATCCGGAGTGCTTTGTGGGAACGGCAGATGTATCTATAATCAACATCTTGCAGGAACAATCAGTCTACACACGCTTCGAGAAATGCTGGGAGGGACGGTGAAGCGGATATGGGGATTGACTTATTTGCGGGTCATCATTATTATGCTCCGAACATGTCCATAGGTGCTCAGCAAATCCTGCAATGTCCAGCGACTGACGACTCCAGTTCTTTGTGGGTTGATAAGTCTTCTTATACGCCCACTATGTTTCTCGTTCCTGGAAATGGGGAAGCTCGACTGTAATGAAACTGATTCCATGAATAGAATAGAATAGAATAGAATAGAATAGAATAGAATAGAATAGAATAGAATAGAATAGAATAGAATAGAATAGAATAAACACAAGACTTGGCTATGCCAATGCGATCGTCGTCAGCTTCTAAGGGAATCGAAGTGGGGTCATGATGAGCTCACTTTCGCAAGTCTGTTGTGCGTGCAAAACATAATAAATGAGACAAGCATATATCACATATTAAATACGATTTGGGGCCGCTTTTTATATCTGATGAAGACTATTTGTCGATACGTTGTAGTTTATCTTGTCTTTTTATTAGTTTAGCTGCTCCATACCTTTTTATGTTAATTTTACATAAAACATGATGATTATACGTGATCTCTATTATTATTGTATTCATCATGTTGTTGCGTAAAAAAATGATAGCAAACAAATGGCCCCCTTTCTCTTCCTACAAAAAAACAAAAAAAAGCAAACATGTTATTAAATTAATTGTACTGCCATACATAGCTAGTCTGTTTTCAATATTCACAAATTAAATACTTGTAATTGATTGGACACCCTGGGTTGCTCCCAATTTTTAGCTACAAGTGCAGAAGACTGTGGCAGGATTACATTTCATTAGATAGAAACATTAGCGGCCTTTTATCTTTCTTTCTTTCTTTCTTTCTTTCTTTCTTTCTTTCTTTCTTTTTCTTTCTTTCTTTCTTTCTTTCTTTCTTTCTTTCTTTCTTTCTTTCTTTCTTTCTTCTTTCTTTCTTTCTTTCTTTCTTTTCTTTCTTTCTTTCTTCATTCTTTCTTTCTCCCTCCTCTCTCCCTCCCTCCTCCCTCCCTTCCTTCCTTCCTTCCTTCCTTCCTTCCTTCCTTCCTTCCTTCCTTCCCTTCCTTCCTTTCTTCCTTCCTTCCTTCCTTCCTTCCTTCCTTCCTTCCTTCCTTCCTTCCTTCCTTCCTTCCTTCCTTCCTTCCTTCCTTCCTTCCTTCCTTCCTTCCTTCCTTCCTTCCTTCCTTCCTTCCTTCCTTCCTTCCTTCCTTCCTTCCTTCCTTCCTTCCTTCCTCCTCCCTCCCTTCCTTCCTTCCTTCCGTCATTCTTTCCTTCTCTGCCGTTTAGCATCACATAGAAGTGGAATATGTAATCTTGGTACTCGTTTTATTATTTATTATATAATTATTTAAAAAACCAGCAGTGCACAGTTGAGTTGAAGTTATTTTGTATTTTATATTTGATACCTAATTGCAATTGCGGATGATGTACACAATACACCTGGCTTCATTCATGCCAATCCCGTTGCTTTGACAATTTATGAATGTTATACACACTTGTTAACGTGCTAGTGAAACGGTTGAGTTTTACTTGTAGCTAAGAACTGTGAGATGTGAAATATTGTCCTTAGCGGAAGGACAAATTCTATTTACTTAAGTGACTTTTGGACTTCCGGTCAATATGGCGGATAGGAGACATGGACCTTTGAGGCACTTCTGAA
Organism: Megaustenia siamemsis; assembly: GCA_032433765.1. Classification (NCBI taxonomy): domain Eukaryota; kingdom Metazoa; phylum Mollusca; class Gastropoda; order Stylommatophora; family Ariophantidae; genus Megaustenia; species Megaustenia siamemsis. The sequence goes on along the minus strand of JAVIAB010000092.1, from coordinate 22,491,331 downwards.
AAGTGTTCCCTGTTGCAGATTCCTCATATTCCAATGCCGGCTTGCTGCCGGAGCTACTGAGTTCAGTTCTCTGTACACACCGGGAGCTGTCTTTTTCATCCGGATCGTGTTTCTTTATTCAGATAGTTTACGGAGAATGATGATACCGTTTGACGAAGGACAGTTCAGCTGCGTTCACTTTCGATGCCGCTTGGCCTTATGTCTATGGCGTGTGCTGTAGCGGCTATGATGGGGACTGCAGCTGTCTTTCTTTGTTGGATATTCGATAAGATGTTATTTTGGATGATTTTCCTGGCACGGGCGGTTGAGCAGTTATGGATGTTCATTTGTTTGCTGTGAAACTGGGGTCTTCGAGTAACTATAACTATAAGTAAATTATCTGTTTGAGCAATGAAGATACGTCATTGTATGTATTATATATTTACGCGCGCGCACACACACAGAAACCTGGCTATAACATGTTTATAGTGCGTGTCACACTTTCCATGCTTAGTTGTTTTATTTACTGCGTTATTTTGTTCTTAAGTGCGTAATGTGTGTTCACTTCACTTTCTAATTTGACATTGCAGAATAAATTGATGAGCACACTTTATTATGGGAAGAAACAAACTGACAATATGAAAACACGTATAGTGAAAGCATCAGACTGAGGAAGAGTTATGAGTCGTGTTTATGTTTGGTAGTGACGTAGCTGTTGTCCAAATGGATGTGAATGCATTGGGAGTAATGGAGTTGTGGGAGCTCTCAAGCAGCTCAAGTGAAAGCAGTGTCTAACTTGCGTGTAGCAGTTGTGCTGGAAAGTTGTCGAAGTTCGTGATTTATCATAAGACGTTAGCATCAGTTTCGTTTAAGCTTGGACAAGTCTTAAGGGAATAGTTTTTGACGTGATATGGTCCTCATGCAGTCTGTCAACTTCTCATGATCTGCTTGAATTGTACCTCTACCCATGCCCTCACTTTATTGTAAACTCCACTAATCAAATATTACTTTCAATCTCGCAGTTTTTAGGATGAAGATCTCCGAAGATGACTCACTTATAGTATTCTTCGAGCAGCCCTGGGCCGAACAAGTGTGAGGCTTGAAGCACGATGACTACCACGCTGTTGTTAAACAATAATACAAGTGTGAGGCTTGAAGCACGATGACTACCACGCTGTTGTTAAACAATAATACAAGTGTGAGGCTTGAAGCACGATGACTACCACGCTGTTGTTAAACAATAATAGAAGTGTACTGTAATAATCGTTTATTTATTTTTAATACTTTAAAAAATTGAGCATCGTATAGGTAGCATGCTTGATTCCTTCATCTCCGCAATGCCTCTATATTCACAAACTTTGCTCGCTAGTTCTTCTTACGTGTTCTTTTCTAGCACGATTTGTAATTTCATTTTCGCCTTGGGAATGGACTCATTTGCTTCCTGCAGTTTTGTTTTGGTGAGGCTTTCAATCATTTGCTTAATCTTGTTGCTACATTTATTGATGGGGTTAAAATACCGACCAGTTAGCATTGCAAATGAATCGCAGTAATCTCTTATATAATTCCAGGGGGACAACGACTGCATTCGCTATGAAATATTCGTTATGAAAACGTCCATCTTCCCTGGTATATGGTCAATGTATCAAGGGCCTTGTTTTAATCTTTCATATCTTTGTTCATCGCCAATGTCTCAGCACTGTAGAATAATGTTCATTAGATGTAACACCTGACATCTGCGAAATTGCTAATTTTTGCCACTTTATGTTCATGGTGAGGGAGCCGCGATAGCTCAGTGGTTAGTGAACTGGACTACAAAGGACAAGGGGAGGGTTCGATCCCTACAGACGGCTTCCGGGTTCACCCAGCCTTAAATGGGTACCGAATTTTTTATGGGAAAGTAAAGCAGCACGGGCGTAATACCGACCACATTACCCCAAAAATCATGTGCTGAAGGTTTGTAAAATATAGGGTCACTAACACCATATTTCCCTATACGCCACTTGGCGTAACGGGGGCACTTTACTTTTTTTTTTAACATATGTTCATGGTATATGTTTCTTTTTCTTTATTTTTTAAGCGATCAGCTACTGCTATGTATTTAGACATTTAGACCAGCCGATACGCTCGAGGTCGTCATCAGCTCCCAATAGTTTGTCATACACGGCTTTTTCTGTGAGCCATAATTGTGTTCTTTGGGCGTTGAGAGTTCTGCAATGCTGTCGGATGTTTCTATTGCGTCTATTTTGATGTTCCGCATTAGCACGTTGCCAAGTCACAGAGTTCAATCTTGCGTAAGTGAAGGTATATTTAAATCATTGCATACAAACATGCCACCTTTGTCTGTCCCTGGACATGTACGGGGAAATGATGACGTAGCCAGATACACACAAGACTGCCCTGTTTTCCCAACAGACACTCTATTAAAAAAAAAAAAAAGCAAAGTACCCCCGTCACGCCAAGTGGCGTATAGGAAATATGGTGTTAGTGACCATAAATTTTATAGACCTGCAGCACATGATTTTTGGGGTAATATGGTCGGTATTACGCCCGTGCCGCTTCACTTTCCAAAAAAAAATCCGGTACCCATTTAAGGCTGGGTGAACCCGGAAGCCGTCGGTTGGGATCGAACCCTACCCCTTGTCCTTTGTAATCCAAATTGCCTGTGATTATTGTTGGCTTTTTTTTAAAAATCCGTCTGGAACTTTTTTTTGGTTATATTTATAGATATTTAATATAGTAGTTTCTGTGAACGCTTCAAGGGCGAAGAAAAATAGTCCACCCCCTTCTTTTTCCCATCAGATTCATACACCCTTTCATTTACTTGGTTAGAGTCATTCATCTGATTAGAGTCACAAGACTACACCCACGCCTGTAGACTGAGTGATTCGATGAGCATCATAAAAAAAGTGGAGGCGGGATCTGTACGTATGCAATGGGTAGAATCATTTCAGAAGTGAAAAATACGTAAGGTCACCTTTGTCTACGTCCCAGGACATGCGGGAATACGGGGAAATGAAAGAGGGGAGAGGTTGGCTAGCTGCGCTATTGTTGAGGATGGTTAACCACTTGATCGGGCGGATATCATCAATGCCCTCTGGGAAGTGAGAAGGACACAGGACTTCGACAACCATGAGTCCACGTCACGCCTTCGGATGAAAGAGATTGGACACAGCCAGAAACGAGAAACTTAGTGGGCGCGTAAGAAGACTTACCAACACAGAACTAGAGTCGTCAGTCGTTGAACACTGCGGAACTTGCTGAGGAGGGGATCTGAGCACCTATGGATATGTTCGGAGGGCAATGATGATGACCCGCAAAAAACTCAATAACTCAATATAAACATGCGTATGCTGCTTGGTATACTCAGGCTCCATGTGTATATGTAAATTATTCACTCTTCATCATCATTGGGTGCCGTCTCCGCATCGAAAGTTGGCTAATATGGATCGCCATTCCACTCTGTCTCTTGCTTTGATGGTGCAGATTGTCACAGGCTGACTTATACATCTTTTGATGTTACTCGTCCATGTTAATCTTGGTCTGCATCTGCCTCTTTTACCTTGTATTTTCCCTTCAAATATTACTTTTAATAACCTGTTGTGTCTTTTAACATACCCCAAAAAATCTAATTTTCTTGTTCTAATTGTATTTAGTAGTTCTATTTTCATTTTTAGTTGTTTTAAAACTTAATCGTTTGTTTTCTTTTCTTACCTTCCAATTTTACCTTTTCTTCTATAAATCCACATTTCAAAGGCTTCAATTTTCTGTTGTTTTATTGTCTAATGTCCATGTTTCTGCGCCCTATAGGAATATTGAGAAGATATAACATTTTGCTATTCTTAGTTTTAGCCCTGGTGTTATTTCTTTTGATGTTAGTATACTTTTCATGACATTAAAATTACGTTTCGCCATACTTATTCTTTAGTTTATTTCAGTTTTATATTTTCTATCCCATGCTATAGTATGTCCCAGGTAGTTGTAGCTCTGAACTGTCTCCAGATGTATTCCTTCAACTTTGATATTTATTTGTAGGTCTTGAGAATTTTCTTTTCTTATGATCATAGTTGTAGTTTTTTTGATATTCATATCTAATCCATATTTTTGCTTGCCATGTGTATTTCATTAAGTCACTCTTAAGTATTTTATTAAATTCTTCGAGTGCTAGATGTGATTTCTAGTACTCTTTCTTTTGTCCTTGGTCTCTGTTGTTATCAGTTTGGCTGTTGCTGTATTTAAAAACACTCCCTGTCACCATCGCCCTTTTTCGCACGCACGCGCGCACGCAAGCGCACACTCACGCACAATTTCTATTCAGATTATGGAAGACATACTTCATTTTTGATATCTGAGATTACTGGATTATATATCTGCTAATTAGGAGGAGTTACTAGGGCCTCCGCAAATCTATAATCCCGTTATTGTTTTTTTGTTGTTTCAAAAACCGCTTGTCGGATGGACACAGAAAGTACAGTATAAATAGTATTAAATGTTGAGAATGTTTGTGTAAACTTAAAATAATCACCACCGTGCCATACTTATTTACGTCATGTTTAAAACAGGTCCAGTGTTGTCAACATATCAACATCACCTTGCTTCACGCCATGTCTGCCGTGGTTATGTTCTACACATGTTCTGGCACTTCAGCAATAAGATCAGCAATAATCTTCTCAACAGCATGTTACCCATTACCAACAACACAACTCACATACTCCTGTGTCACTCGCCAGCTTGTTCGCATCTACACATAACTCGTTTTTTTTTCCACGTCTGTTAATGCAGGGTAACCACTTCTCTCTTTATCTATAACTGATGTTTGTTTGTTTTTTTTTTTAACCGATTTTTCGAGTTCCTAACATTCCCCATACTAGAGACAAATAATAATACATGAATATTATTATATGGGGAAATTTCCTAACATTCTCCATACTAGAGACAAATAATAATACATGGATATTATTATATGGGGAAACGTCCTAACATTCTCCATACTAGAGACAAATAATAATACATGGGTATTATTATATGGGGAAACGTCCTAACATTCTCCATACTAGAGACAAATAATACATGGATATTATTATATGGGGAAACTTCCTAACATTCTCCATACTAGAGACAAATAATAATACATGGATATTATTATATGAGGAAACTTCCTAACATTCTCTATCATCATCAAGTACCGGACTTGTGGCGTAGTAGTGTCTCTCCATAACTTTCAATCTCGGCAGCTATTTATCATATCCTGCTGTTGACCTTCTGCCAAGCCATTCTCTTAAGCTGTCTGTTATTTTTTCTCTTTGCTTCCCTCTATCTCTTCGTCCCTCACTTTTTCCAGTTGTTACAATATATTCAAGTTGTTCTCTTCTCATTACATGGCCAAAACATGATGATTGTCTCTTCCTAACATTGGGAATTAGCTCTCTTTTTGCTTTGACCTCTCTCGGAAACTCTTTATTACTCCTCTTAGCTGTCCTGGTATTCTCAACATTCTTCTGTAAAACCACATTTCTACAGACTCCAGTGATTTTCTTGTCTGTTGTCCTATTGTCCATAACTCGCATTCATATGTTAAGACTGGCTCTACATAACATTTAAGAACTCTTTTTTCTAGTTTCTATTGTCAAAAATGGATCGCATGGTATCTTCCTAATTTTTTTGGAAAGCTGCTTTTGCCTGAGCCATTCTACATCTCACCTCTTTTGTACATCTTCCGTCTGAGGTTAACAAAGTTCCCAAATATTTAAATTCATTTACCTGTTTTAATATTGTTCCACTTGTCTTTATTTTGCACTGAGGTGATGTCTTTTTCTTTGTTGTTACCATTACCTGTGTCTAATCTCCATACTAGAGACAAATAATAATACATGAATATGATTATATCGGGAAACTTCCGAGGCGGTAGATCAGCGGATCAATTCAGAGGAGGTAGTGGAGGAGGAATGTTTATATTACTCTGAAAAAAAAATCACAAATAATCAACAGGAGGAAAAAAGAAACAAAGAACAATGTTTTCAGGATTGAACCCGTACTCCTTGGCACAGCGTCTTGCCACGAGAAACCAAACACTAGAGCACACGGCGTTCTTCATGACAGCGTCTTTCTCATACATATCCTGTGAAACCTCTTTAGGCTCATTTTCCTCAGCTGCGATGAGTTCATTCACAAAGCCTGTACTTTTATCATGCGCTTGATCTTGCCCCGGTTCTAAAATCTAGACCGTCTGGTGCCAGTTTGTTGAATATTTTTTGTTAAAGTTGGTGTGGACTTGAGAAACTCTTGTCTATGACCTTTGTAGCATTGTTTTAAGTTATTTGTGACAAACGAATTTAAGGTGACGTAAATAATAGTGCGAATTACGTTCTACTTGCTGTCTTCAAATCCTAACTTGAAAACTTTAACAAGATTATGTTTAATATCGAAGAAAACTGGTGAAAAATAACAGTGTGAGTGGGAATACATCTTGAAGAAAGAAAAAAGAGACATACTTATACTGTTGAAGGCTTCTATTAATGATTTATCCGAAAAATTCCTTCAACAATTCTCGTAATCAGAAATATAAAATAAATTTGTGTCGGCGGAGAGAGATTAACGAGTATAACATCCACTCGTGAGTCTCTATTTGAGAAATCTTCTACATTTTTTAAAGGGAAATTCAACTTTCTCATGCAGTGAGTAAACAAAACTCATCATCATTGAGTGCAGTCTCAGCATCGAAGGTTGGCTACCACGGAGCGCCATTCAGCTCTGTCTCTTACTTTGATAGTGCAGTTTGTCATAGGCTGACTTGTCCATGTATTGATGTTACTTGTCCATGTTAGTCTTGGTCTGTCACTGTCTTTGTATACTTTGTATTTTCCCTTCCAAGATTACTTTTATTAACAAACCTAGCGAAACGAAAATAGTCAACTTATATCAATGCCTAACTGTTGTGGAATACAAATTATCTTATTTCAAAGGCGAGTACAAACGCTGACATTACTAGCAGACGCAATTCTGTATCGTGGATTAGCCAAATATTTCCTGAGTATACTGACAGTTTCATGAACATGTTTCACACTGCTTCTCCTTTTTTTTAAAAATACCATCGTCGTTATTGTCGTTTGACTAAATAAATTCCCGTTAGACGCTCGCTGTGTAGCCATGTACGCTCAACATTATGCATTTTAATATATATATATATATATATATATATATATATATATATATATATATATATATATTCTCTCACCTCCAAAAATAAATCCTACCTATGTATAATTTTTCTCCAAACATTCTCAGTTGTATTTTTTGCTAATGCACTTCTATTATCTGTAGGTAGAGAAAGGTGAGCTGCAAACACTTTATCTAAAGGTATTAACTCACCTGACAATCATGAAGATACAGACCCTCATTAATGAAAGCTTACGCTGAATAAAAGCATGGAAATGGCCGGACAAAAAAACATTGAATTATGGAAATGTACCAGTGGATTAAGAAATACAGCGAAGACGATGGCGATGGATAAGACACACGCTGTGGAAGCTAACTGAGTGTATTACACAATATACCTTTTTTTGGAATCCCTAAGGAAAAAGACAAAGAGGAAGACCAAAATATTCTTGGAGAAGACAGATGGAAGCAGAGATGAAGATAATGGGAAGACATGAAATGATCTTAGAAGAATGGCAAGAAACAGAACGACTTGGAAAGTGTTTGTTAAAGATCTATGCTCCACAGGGAGCAGATAGGTAGAAGAAAGATCAACTTACCTTAACGTAGGTTTGCAATCATAGTGTTTCATCATCTGTTGGGTATTTTATTTGGTTTGGTTAGGGGAATGGGAGGGTAATTTGAATAATTAATTATTTGTTAATGCTCTTTTTATAATATATTGGACCACCATCATAGTGCTTGGAATGTGTCATATAGTGATCCAGTCTCTTTGCTTATTACATATGTTGACGCTGTGATGCAAACCTGTGTCATTGTCGAGGGTCAATCGAAGCAATTTCAGAAAGTTGGTTAATATAATATCAAAGCTGGTAGGAATGTGATTGTTACCAAATATTGTCCATTGCAGTGGCATACATCCTGCTTTGTTAAATGGTCATCTGCCAATTGTTCTTTTACGAACTAAACTTGAGCACAGAATTTAGGCTCTAGCCAACAACTCCGATAAGACTAGGCACTCGAGCTCACTTAAATTGACATCAAGGATCAGTTAAATATAAAGTAATTCCCGATAGTTGCACACATGAACCGTGTACGTTTGAAAATGAAATTTGGTCGCTTTAACCTGAATACTATACAGGGGACAAACCCCCATCCCTCTCACACAATTAAATATTTATTTGTGTGAATTTTCTTGTTGTTTATGGCCTCTAAAATTATTGTAATTTTGTCGTGTTTTATAGACTCAAAATTGTGGTAATTTTGTCGTATTTCATAGCCTCAAAATTATGGTAATTTTGTCTTGTTTTATAGCCTCAAAATTATGGTAATTTTGTCGTGTTTTATAGCCTCAAAATTGTGGTAATTTTGTCTTGTTTTATAGCCTCAAAATTATGGTAATTTTGTTTTGTTTTATAGTCTCAAAATTATGGTAATTTTGTCGTGATTTATAGCCTCAAAATTATGGTAATTTTGTCTTGTTTTATAGTCTCAAAATGATGGTAATTTTGACGTGTTTTATAGTTTCAAAATTACGGTAATTTTGTCCTGTTTAGCTTCAGAATTGTGGTATTTTTTTTAAACCTGCCAATGAAGGAGTGTATCAATCACGGCACAGGTTTAGGGCAGAATCAGGGCACGCACGTACAAATATGAGTATTGACCATGCGACTGTTTTTTTTATTATGGCCAGTGTGCCTCTCCTATCCTCGTCATGGCAACAGGAAAGCAGACTAAATTTGAAGTCAGCAACAGAAAAAAAGAAGTAGAAGAAGAAGAAGGAAGAGGGTGTGGGATGTTCATTTTATTTTCTAGATGATGGTAGAAATGATATACGTGGACTTCCTGCTGATAAACATAGATATGTGCTTTAGTATAATCACTATAGCAGATGGGTGCAGAAGAAAAAAACGAAGCTGTGGTGATGAGATGTTAAAATGCGTGTCTAATTCATCGCATAGACCATGTCGTCAACAATTCGAAAACGTGAGAAATTATAAACGCATGATGATCTTCTTGCTGTTGGAAAGAAACTTTAACTGGGGTGCCACGACAATGCGTACCTTTTATTATAGCTGGCTAAAAGAGCAATCTATAGAACGTGAGAGAAAGAGGAAAGAAAGACAAATATGGGAAGACGGGACATGACAACAACATGAATGGACAGGTTTTGGTTTCGCCGATCTTAATGTACCAGCCAAATACCTCTGGATAAAGTGATACAACGGAGACGATGGCGCTGGATTGGACACACACTGCGAAAGCCAACTGAAAGTATTACACAACTAGCCCTTTTTGGAACCCCCAAGGAAAAAGACAAAGAGGAATACCAAGATATTCTTGGAGAAGACAGATGGAAGCAGAGATGAAGATTATGGGGAAGACATGGAATGATCTTAAAAGAATGGCAAGAAACAGAACGCTTGGAAAGTGTTTCTTGAAGACCTATGCTCCACAGGGAGTTGAAAGGTAGAAGAAGAAGATCTTAAGGTAAGCACAAACGATAGAGAGATAAAGATTGCAGGACCGTAGACATCTGTGTCCTCAACGACATGCAGTTGTTGGTAACTAATGAGTGAAAACTATTATACACAGTTCCAGTTTTTATAATTTATCCTGAAAGGCATAATCATAATAAAGATTCATAATTACTGCTTATCATGGTACTACAATTGTTTGGAATCAGTATTTCGAAATTGTTTGGCTCTGTTCGAGAAGGGCATAGTAGATAAGAGGGATGTGGTTCTTCATACCGCTCACCCGTTAAGTGGGCTTGGATATGTTATGTCGTTAGTTTACGGCAAAGTCACGATATTTGCGCCTATAGACCCGACACATCCTCTTTGGCACGGGTAGATTTGTTTAAGAATTTGTGTCCGGGCAGCAGCCATTTTTGCCCTACTCTTATCGACTTTTAACTGCCAAAGAGTTCTTTAACGTGTGCGAGTGCACACGGTTTGTCCAGTTTTTCGCCGTTGTCCGGGAAGGTTAGACACCGGATCTGACTACCCACAGATCAAGGGAGGTAAAGTCACAAGGAAACCACGGATTCTAAGAGCAAAATACCCTACCACCTTCCTGTCCAGAGGTCGACGACTTTCCCCTAGATCCTCCAGTCCTTTAAGAGAGGAATGTATGAGGAATGAATGAGGGATGTATGAGGAGTGAATGAGGATGTATGAGGGATTATGAGGAATGTATGAGGGATGTATGAGGGATTATGAGGAATGTATGAGGAATGAATGAGGGATGTATGAGGAGTGAATGAGGGATGTATGAGGGATTATGAGGAATGTATGAGGGATGTATGAGGAGTGAATGAGGGATGTACGAGAAATGTATGAGGGATGTATGAGGAATGTATCAGGGGTGTATGATGAATGTATGAGGGATGTATGATGGATGTATGAGAGCTGTATGAGGGATGTATGAGGGACGTATGAGAGTAGTATGAGGAATATATGAGGAATTAATGCGTAATGTATGAGGGATGTATGAGGAATGAATGCGGAATGTATGAGGAATGTATGATGAATGAATGAGGAATGAGTGATGGTTGAATGAGTAAAGTATGAGGAATGAATGAGGGATGTATGAAGAATGAATGAGGAATTTATGAGGGATGTATGAGGAATGTATGAGGAATGAGTATTCTCATCGAGTCATGGGAAGCACCAGTATACTTGTTATTTACCATTTGTTACAAACTAATGAACCTGCATGGCGATGACCATTGTTACCAAGCAACAACCGTTAAACATCATTGTTTTATCCCATGATTCTAACAAGAGCATCTGGTCTCAACATGTTTCACAGGAATCTTAGACATTTCACACTATCTCTCTTCAAGAAAAAAACCCACATATCTGTGCATCAACACATTCAAATAGACAAATCTGTTGCAGTGACTCCAGAGGTTAGTCCTTTCCCGCATCTACACAATTTACCCCAATTTGAGAATGTCAGCAGGACGAGACTGGCATGGTTATAAGCTTTATTTGCCTTTAAACTATTCATCTTTCTTGGTACGTGTCCCGTGTTATAGCTGCTTAACTTTTTTCCAATGAGGCTATTTTGTATATGCTTACTCTAGTGTTCTTCTTGGCGCAACCATTACATGTACATACACGTTAAGAAATCACGTTTTTTTTCCGGGAAGAGGAAACCAGTTAAATTAGTGCCTCCCAAAGAAGGCATTATTTTCCAGAGACGGTAGGATTATCAAAATGTGCGTTAGGTGCACACAGATTTACCACCTATAAGGTACCTTGATAAGCGATGTATTTCATTGACAAGACTAGAATGTTTTGTATTAGGCAAACTGTCATACCTCGAGTATGGCTTATAGTCAGGCAATTACAAAGTCTCACTATACTCACTCCTCTCATGGTTTCTTGCAGAATTATTTTTTTGCAATGTCTGATGATCGAGATCTATCTATCTATCTATCTTTCATTCGCCTGAAGTATTGTCTATATCTGCAATGTCGTTTCCTGTATAAATTTTACTGTCTTTTGTAATTCTTGCAGTGGCCAATATAGTTTTGTCTATAGTGTTGTATCTATGGGCCAATGGATTTTCCTCAGTCTACTATATTCAGTGCAGTCTTGAAGTATGTGTTCAGCAGTCTGGAGCGCCTGTCCACATGTACAAGTAGTTGAGATGCCGATCTTGAATTTTGTATACATGTGCCTATGGAGTCGATTGTGTCCTGTTCTTAGGCGTATAATGATAACTTGTTCATATCTATTCATATTATGATAGGCATCCGGATTTGGGGCTTGTGGTCCTCTGATTGATTTGGTTATCTGTTTCTTATGATGGTATGTAACCGGTGCATCTAGTTGTGTGCCTGTTGAACCTTCCTTTGCCAACTGATCTGCTTTCTCATTTCCTGGTATTCCACAGTGAGACGGGATCCACTTCAGGACAACCCTGTGGTGCTTACAGAGTTCAGTCAATAAGGTCTGCAGATGTGGTAATTTTCTGGATTGTAGTGCCTGGAGTACTGATCTTGCATCTGTCAAAAACACTACAGGCTGCGGGCTAAGATTACTGTTCAGCAGTTTTCCTATTGCAAACTTTATTGCTTGGATTTCCGCATCATAATTGTGACAATATTTCCCTGTTGCTATTTTATTCTTATCCCTAGTGTTATTTTGGTACTCTATATATGCACCTGCTCCCCCATTCTTTACTGCATTCTGTGTTGATCCATCTGTGTACACACGAATCCATGGGTCTTGTGGGTATTCTTCATCCAGGAAACTGAGAGTTATTGTTTTTCGCTGTAGACTATTTTGTTCCTCTTTGTCAACTATTCCTTTCACTTCTGTCCCTATTTGTATTGATAATCCTGACTCCTCTGTCCATGGAGTCTGTTATGCTATGGGCAGTAGGGGGGTTAACAACACTTGGCATGTCTGGTGTTTGTCTACAAATACGCTTGGCTTGGTGGATAAAACTGCTTCTTTTAAGTCGTCCCAATATAAGATTTTGGAATCGGTCCTTCATTGTATGTCTCGGCATGCATGAACATTTGTCTGCCTGTATCAGCACCTTTGTGTCCCTCCGTTCTTTCAGTGCTGGTATCCTCTAAAAATTCTCCATTTCCAATATTGGTGTTGATTTCATTGCTCCTGTGATGACCATAAGTCCCTGGTTTTGTACTTTATCCAGCTCTTGTATCGTGGTATTCGATGCTGAGCACCATGCAGATGATCCATATTCTTAATGTGGGCGTATACTCTGTTGGTAAACTTTACTGAGCATTTTCCCACTCGCACCCCATGTGGTTCCACACAGCTTTCTTAGAATAGCCAACTTCCTCCTTGCTTTTTGGGTTGCCTTATTTATCTGCTGTTTCCAAGATAGTTTGTTATCAAATGTAACTCCGAGATACGTAGCTTGTATGTCTTCTTTCACAGGCTCATTGTTTATGTAGATGGATCCTGCTTTTTGTTTTTTTGGAGAGAGTGAAAAGTGTAGTACTGCATTTGTCTGTACTGATGCTGATACACCCATCTATTTGTCTATGAATTCAGTGTATTCATAGCTCTTTGTAACAATTTGTAGGCCACTGTTGCATACTACTCTGTGCACCACATTACCAAGTCATCTGCATACATTGCCACTTTGATACCTTGTGGTAGTTCAGTAACTAGGTCATTGATGTAGATCAGAAAAAGTGTTGGAGATAGTACCCCTCCCTGTGGGACGCCCTGGCGCAGTAAGACCTTCTCACTCTTAAGACCATCCAGTTGCACTCTGACTCTCCTGTTATGTAGGTATGCTTTGACTCATTTGTACATCCTGCCATTTACTCCATGATTTCTCAGTTTCTTTAAAAGCTCTTCCTTCCATACCTTATCAAATGTTTTCTTTAGGTCTATCCATGCTGCTAGTACCAGTTTCTTTTCTTGAAAAGCATCCTCATTTTCCTGGGAAAGATAGATTGCCTGATCTTCGATAGAGTACCACTGTCTAAAGTCTGCTTGCTGTGGGACAAAGGAGGCTTTCACTTTTCAGGTACCACTGCAGTCTGAGATTGATTATATGTTCCATTGTTTTACACAAACAGCTTGTAAGGCTGATTGGTCTATAGCTGGATGTCGTTGAACCATCTTTTCCTGGCTTTAGTAATGGTATCATAATTGCCTCTCTCTATGCCTGTGGCATTCTACCTGTGGTCCAGCAAATGTTGTAGATCTGCAATAGTTTTGCTTTAGCTGCAGTTCTCAAGTTATTATTCATTTCATTGGACACTCCATCACTGCCTGATGACTTTTTCATTTTTAATTTGGATATTGCCAGCTCTAGCTCTCTTTGTGTAGTTGGTATTTCAATGACTTCATGTGCAGTCTCTTCATGTCTTGCATTTTGTTGTTTTAAACGGGTTTCTTGTCGTTTCTCTAGGCTAATTTCAATATTATTGTCACTTGCAAAGGAGTTTGCAAAGTGATTTGCTGCATGTTAGAATGTTTCCATCCTTCTTCAGTGTAATTTTGGTGTTCCTTTCTGTACCCTCATCATTCAGCTGTTTTACAAGTTTCCACACTTTTCTTCTGTCTCGTTCAAGATTCAAGGACTAGGTTTTCTCTTTCCATCATCTCCGTCTGGGGAGCCTCGATAGCTCAGTGGTTAGTAAACTGGAATACAAAGGGCAAGGGGTAGTCTAAGATAAATAAGGCAACCCAAAAAGCAAGGAGGAAGTTGGCTATTCTAAGAAAGCTGTGTGGAAGCACATGGGATACGAGTGGGAAAATACTAAGTAAAGTTTACCAACAGAGTATACGCCCACATTTAGAATATGGATCATCTGCATGGTGCTCAGCATCAAATACCACACTGCAAGAGATGGCTAAAGTACAAAACCAGGCACTTCGGGTCATCACAGGAGCAATGTAATCAACACCAATATTGGAGATGGAGAAATTGTAGAGGATACCAGCACTGAGAGAACGGAGAGACACAAAGGTGCTGATACAGGCAGAAAAATACAAAAACAGAATAGTCTACAGCGTAAAACAATAACTCTCAGTTTCCTGGATGAAGAATACCCACAAGACCTAAGGATTCGTGTGTACACAGATGGATCAGCAGAGAATGCAGTAAAGAATGGGGGAGCAGGTGCATATATAGAGTACCCAAATAACACTAGGGATATGAATAAAATAGCAACAGGGAAATATTGTCACAATTATGATGCAGAAATCCAAGCAATAAAGTTGGCAATAGGAAAACTGCTGAACAGTAATCTTAGCCCACAGCCTGTAGTGTTTTTGACAGATGTAAGATCAGTACTCCAGGCACTACAATCCATAAAATTACCACATCTGCAGACCTTATTGACTGAACTCTGCAAGTACCACATGCTTGCCCTGCAGTGGATCCCGTCTCACTGTGGAATACCAGGAAATGAGAAAGCAGATCAGTTGGCAAAGGAAGGTTCAACAGGCACACAACTAGATGCACCGGTTACATACCATCATAAGAAACAGATAATCAAATCAATCAGAGGACCACAAGCCCCAAATCCGGATGCCTATCATAATATGAATAGATATGAACAAGTTATCATTATACGCCTCAGAACAGGACACAATCGACTCCATAGTCACATGTATACAAAATTCAAGATCGGCACCTCAACTTCACTAAACTTTGCTCTACAGAAGCAGCATATGCTACAAGCACGTATGTATTCCCCGAAGAATATATTTCTATTCACTGTCGCTTTTATTAAGACGTGAAATGTTTATAGATATGTTGGGTTGTTGCGTATACGAAATTGCTGTGTTTTGTGCATTTCAGCCCAAAATATCAAATTTCCACATAAAATTGTTGTTACTGGGTTGCCTTTCCTCTTTCGTTCATGCTCGCCTTGCTGATTGGTTCGTCTGTTTCTTCGCGGCAGGAAAGTGAATTAAGACTGAGGTCTGGATCTCAATTATTCTTAGCTGATGTTCTGTTCTTGTTTCTGTTGTAGTTACCTTTAGCTAATGTTGTGGTCTAGTTTCTTTTGTAGTTATCTTTAACTAATGTTTTGGTCTAGTTTCTTTTGTAGTTATCTTTAGTTGATGTTGTGGTCTAGTTTCTTTTGTAGTTATCTTTAGCTATTGTTGTGGTCTAGTTTCTGTTGTAGTTATCTTTAGCTATTGTTGTGGTCTAGTTTCTGTTGTAGTTATCTTTAGCTAATGTTGTGGTCTAGTTTCTGTTGTAGTTATCTTTAACTATTGTTGTGGTCTAGTTTATGCTGTAGTTATCTTTAGCTAATGTTGTGGTCTAATTTCTGTTGTAATCTTTTGCTAATATTGTGTACTAGTTTCTGTTGTAATTATCTTTAGCTAATGTTCTGTTAGAACTGATACGATGCACTGTAGATAGAAGATTGTGGAGGGACATGATCGCCTACGCCAACCGGTATGGCACATGATGATGATGAATGTTCTGGTGTTGTTTCTGTTCTAGTTATTCGGAGCTGGAGTTCTCGTCTTATTTTTACGATGTAGATATTCTTAGCTGCTGTCATGATATATTTTATCTGGTGTTGCTATTCTTAGCTGATGTTTTGGACATACTTATCTGTTGTAGTCATTGTTAGCAGATGTTATGACTTTATTTCTCTGATGAAGGTATTGTTAACCGATGTTTTGGTATTATTTATCTGTTATAGATATTGTTAGCTGATGCTTTGATCTTATTTCTCTTGTAGTTATTCTTAACTGGTATTTTGGTTGTATTTCTCTGTTGTAGACACATTTTGCTGTTTGTAACGCCAAGGTCAGCTCCTCTCTTTATTACTGGGAGATATAAGGGCTCTATTAAGGTGAAAGTGTTTCTACCCTGTAGTAACATTTAACATCGAGTTGTTGACCAACCAGGGTCAGACAATCTTTATGACGTCTTCCAGGACAGCAACCATCCTCCTCTCTTGCTGGATGCTTGAACATCTCTGTATTCTCGAGCCACCATGTCTCGCATGTTTATCTCCCCCCCCCCCCCCAATTTCAGCGTAAGCCTATTAGTTGACAGTTTAACTTTGACCGGACATTTAAATTCAGCCAGTCACACGTTTCAGCATCATTTGTTTTGATGAATCAAAGTGAAAAAAATAAGAGACGAGAGAAAAGACATTACATTAGTTGTTAAATTCTTTTGTTGTTGTTAATTAAAGGGGAATAATTATGTTAGTGTTAAGTCTTGTGTTTATTGAGGTAACAGGCGGTAGGGTGTTGCTGCAGGTGTTACTGAGGGTGTTCTGAGGGTGTTACTGTTGGTGTTGCTGCGGGTGTTGCTGATGGTGTTGTTATTGAGGGTGATGCTGATGGTGTTACTTAGGGTGTTGCTGAGGTTGTTGCTGATGGCGTTGCTGATAGTGTTGCTGATGGTGTTGCTGATGGTGTTACTTATGGTGTTGCTGATAGTGTTACTGATGGTGTTGCTGATGGTGTTGCTGAGGGTGTTGCTGAGGGTGTTGATGATGATCTTACTTAGGGTGTTGCTGATGGTGTTACTTAGGGTGTTACAGAGGGTGTTGCTGATGGTGTTACTGATGGTGTTGCTGATGGTGTTACTGAGGGTATTGCTGAGGGTGTTGATGATGGCGTTGCTGATGGTGTTACTGAGGGTGTTGCTGAGGGTGTTACTTTAGGGCAGTGGTGGCCAACTGAAGGTTGACCTAGGGTTGGAGTAGAACTCACTGATATATAGCCACGGCCAGTACCAGAGGACCAAACTTAAGAGATCACCGCCACAAATTACATGATGTGGTTTATTCTCCTTCTTCTAACTTTCAGCTCCCTGTGGAGCATAAATCTTCAACAAACACTTTCAGATCCCTGTGGAGCATAAGTCTTCAACAAACACTTTCAGCTCCCTGTGGAGCATAAGTCTTCAACAAACACTTTCCTAGCCGTTCTATTTCTTGCCATTCTTTTAAGACCATTCCATGTCATCCCCATCATCTTCATCTCGGGTTCCATCTGTCTTCTCCAAGAATATTTTGGTTTTCCTCTTTGCCTTTTTCCTTGGAGATTCCAAAAATTACCTGTTGTGTAATACTCTTAGTTGGCTTCCTCAGTGTCTGTCCTTTCCAGCGCCATGGTCTTCGCTGTATCTCTTTATCTCACTGGTATTTGACTGGTACATTTCCATAATTCTATGTTAGTGATTTTGTCCTGCCATTCCCATTCTTTTATTCTGCGTAAGCATCCATTAATGAAAGTCTGTATCTTCATGATTGTCATTTTTGTTGTTCTCCATGTTACAAAGCCATATAACGATACTGACGCCAGATTTGAGATGAAAATTAACCTGATGTGATGCATTCATATATCATTATGCCTGCACTCTATCACCTGACACTGACAAAACAGCAACCTTGCAGCGTCACCTGTAAACAGAACCTGTGATTATTGTTCACTTCATTTTTGTTAACCGACTGGAACTGTTTTATTTATTTATGTATAGCTATTTAATATAGTAGTTGCTGAGAATACTTCAAGAACCAATTAAAAATAGACTGACGGGGCCGCCATCTAACTGCTGTTGCTCTAGGGTGTTACCGCCCACACGTTTGAGAAGCCATGATCTGAATGTTTTTTTTTCGGCAATGTGTCGACTTCGCTATAAGTTTCATTTTTCAAACTGATGATGATAAAATATTTCTCCGCTTACATATTTGCCTGTAATGGTAAAAAACAAAATCTAGCGGTTGGAGCATCAGAGTGGTGTCGTTTTAACCTGCCACATCTACAACCGTGGCAAGTTTCTGTGGAAAGTAAAAAAAAAAGTAAATGAAAGGGTGTATGAATCTGAGTGGCAATAAGAAGGGGTGGA